>PVHY01007762.1:0-65465 GCA_004024945.1 Uropsilus gracilis | reverse complement strand
GTATAGTTAAATACATCACATTTACACTGCTGGTGGGAATGCAAACTGATCCAATATGTATGGACAGTCGTATGGAGAACATTTGAACTACTAAAAATGAAATTACTATATGATCCAGCAATTCTACTTCTGGAGATCTGCCCAAAAGATAAAAAAATACTAATTCAAAAGGAAATTTGTTCTCCTGTGTTACTGCAGAACTGTTTCCACTAGCAAGGATATAGAAACAACCCAAATGTCCCAAAACAGACAAGTATGTAAAAAGTTGTGGTATATTTGCATAATTAAATATTATTCACTAATCATTAAAGACAAACTCATATAATTTATGGCAATATGAACAGAGCTAGAAGGAATCATGCTAGTTGAAATAAGCCAGAAAAAAAAGCTAAATACAGGATTTCACTTATATGTGGGACATAGAAAAAAACTAATAAAAAGATCAGAAAAATAATAAAATTTGCAAACAAATAACAGAACAAAGCATACAGCAAAGGGAAAAAATAAGGCAAAACCAAGGGAGGGATTAGCAGAAGACATTATGAAAGTGGTACACAGGTGACCAGGTGTCAGGAGAACTTTGTTATATACAATAATGTAAGAAAAAATATATATAATCAATAGAAAATTAAAAGCAAAATAAAAAACATAGAAATTGATTTATAAAACTGCTTGAGTTGCTCAAATGGGGCACACATTCTCAATCCAAAGAAGAATAGTAAGTCTTCCCTTTTTCACTCAAATTATAAAGTTGAATAATCATGTTTGTTTTTAATTATCAATAAAATTGCCCATAGAAAGATGCAAGCATGCTGTAAAATAGCTATCAATTCATTGTACTATTGACTTAATGATTATCATGGTAGTTACATGTAGATAAACATATTAGTCAACTTTTGTTGACATAATTCTGGTTCTTGATTGTAAAGGGTGAAATCTAAAGTCAGGAGTCCTTGATGAAGCTCTGTATTCTTTATGGTTTTGGTAAAGAATAAATGTATATATCAATAAAATAGATTGATTTAGTTCTCACACTTCATCTTTAAGTTTTTACTGACTTTAAAGTACACTGTTTATGTTTTAATTTTATACCAGTTTTTCTAGTCACAATTTTGAACTTTTCTCTTAGAAAAGAAAGCAACTCAGGTGACTTTTGGATCCAGCATTTTTCCATTGGTTCCATTAAATGGCACGATTCATGAATTTTACTTCTCAAGTGATGTAACTGTGGCATCTTCTTCATCAGCTTCGGCCTAGTTTTTAAAGGCAAAGAGAATTCATATATGTGTAATCTCTGATGCAGTCCTATAGGTGGTTGATATTTTTTAGTGGTGGTAAACACAGATTTCAAAACACTCTGTGTCAATGACTAGAGTTGGTACATTTTTTTTTACAAGAGCACAAAACTTCTATTCATATCCTTTTTCAAAGACCCTAGTGACATTAAAATTCTAAAGTATCCTTCAATGTCGATAGATTATGCTGACATCTACTGAAATGTCATTTTGCATTTATTATGGTAGGAAAAATATACATACTTGTGAAGAATGAGCATTGTAATTTCTTTGTTGGATTTGATTCAGAAAGGTTATATTTATTCAGAAAGGTGACGACTTTGTTCAATTTCTAAAGTATGTTCAACTGTAGTTTTTCTTATTTTTAAAACAACTCAAAGAATTAAGTACTATGCTATCAAATTAAAAAGAGTATTAGAAAGTTCAGATAATTAGGGGTTGGTGTGTTTTCGGCAGATAATGTAGATCATCTAGTCAGGTTGTCTGATGTCAATTCATGGTTTTCACAGTGATACTCTATCTCCCCACCATAAATTGCTTTACTAGTTTAAATAGGAGGAGTAGAAAAGCACTTTCTCACTGTACCCTCAAACGGTTTAGTCTCTCTATGTAACTTGGGGAGAGTTTGGGGAACTGAAATGTGATCAGAATCTCATATATTTTATCTTGTCAAAATATTTATGAAGTGCTATGTAATCATAACAAAGCTCTCCAGATTAAGAATCAATATCAAGAGATTATAGATAAAGAAATTGATGTTCTTTGTGATTAATAATCCTACAGTTGGTCATTAGGTATCAATGATCAAATGAGGACTGGACTCTGTGATTCTCAATGTTTATGGTAAATTCTTTTTTTCCTCATCATGGCAATGATGCTGAGGTTTTATTGTATCAACTTTTCTTTTTATCCAAGTTACCATCATTATTCCATATAGTCTTTTCTACCTTCATGATACTTCTCTGATTAAGGACACATAAATCACAAGATTAGGGTCTGCCAGGCAACCACAGATTGATTTCCTTGCTACTAGAGTGGAAAAACACATTTTCTATTTCCCTTATAGATTTTTCAGTGGAGCTGTGAAGGTTATAAATTATTGGCACATTCACACTGTCAGTAATGACTTGGGTGATACATGAACTCTGGATATGTTGTATGTGATTTACCCAAAACGCAAATTAAAAGCATATTTACTTTAGATTTCATCTCTGCTGCTTCATCACTAAATGACATTACAATATTTGACAGAAAGCCACAGTGCAGCAAGAAAAGAAAATGTATGATTTAAAAATTCTTGTAGTCTTCATTCTGCACAGAGAATATGGAGAAAACATGTATGTGTTTAGCATAATATATTTTTTAATATAGCAGATCAATGGGGTTGAAATATTTTAAAGTTCCTATTGTGCAATATTGTTCCTATTATTCTCTAGTAACTCAGAGGTAACACTAGAATTGGGAGAATGAAAAACTGTGTTTTGTCATTTAGGAGACAATCTTTAAAATGAAAATATCCAACGAAACATCAGAGCCCATACAGAATACTGACTTTTTTCTTCTTCATATTTCTAAGTCAGTCTTTATATATTTCTTGAATATTTATGGTCTTTTGGAAAATTGTTTTGGCTTTTGTCAGCACTTCTTCCATCTCAGGGAAGTTTTAAGAGGAAAATCCTGTCATTTTCCTCACAGTTCTTCCTCCGTGATGGAGAAAAGGCATCAATCAATTGAAGGTAGCTGAGATAAAACTCACTTTGTATATGTGATCTACTCCCCTATTTACTGTTTTCTTCCATTCTGTTTGGTGACAAACAATAGGATACAGAATATTTCTTCCATTCACCCTAATCCATTTCCTAGAAACCAAGATAGTAATGACCCTCGGTGCAACAAGTCAGTTTAGTACCAGTTTGTATACCCAATTAAACATACATATGGGTTCCAAAGTTAATTTTACAGCAAATAAAGATAACTATTTTTCTTCATCTTCAGGATTATTTTTCAGGAAAGCTATCAAGTGCTGATATCATTATTCCCTTCTGACTTAAGTTATGACCTAATGAAAGGATAAGCATTTCAAAGTTTGTAACTATATATTCTTGATATCAGATAAGAAAGATGCAACAGAAAAGGGGCTTGTCTGCTTAGAATTGACATTGTCCAGAAACCAGACATCAGAACATCAGAACCATGCTCTCTAAGCAAAGCAAGAAGTGATACATCATGGTGAGTGGTAGAATTTCTACTCTTTCATTCTCCCTGGTCTTCTTCTATAAGGATATCTAAAGCCATTACAACTGGGTACAAAGATGATCACTTAAGGCTGCACTAGTATAAAAGTTTATTGGATTGTCCTAAAAGCTCACATTAGCAATTTTAACTGCAATAAATCTACAAAAGGGATGGATTTTCTTCATATGCCAATGCTGTAGATATATTAAAATACTTTGATATGGG
The DNA here is from genome assembly GCA_004024945.1 of Uropsilus gracilis. NCBI lineage: Eukaryota > Metazoa > Chordata > Mammalia > Eulipotyphla > Talpidae > Uropsilus > Uropsilus gracilis. Next base: position 61,710 of record PVHY01007762.1, on the reverse strand, counting down.
GGGGTTCCCCTTTATAACTTTGTTTATCCCTCTTGTAATATCTCATTCTTTTTCTAGGTACAAGATTAGAGACAATCTCTAAGTAAAGGTAAGACTTGGAATTGTTTCTGGAAGTGCCACTTACTAGTTCTACATACTTCAGACATTAGTCTCATAGGAACCACAATTTGCTTCATTGAAAACTGGAGATGATAATATTATTCACCTAATCAGGGTAGTGTAATGCCCAAATGAGTCAAAATGTATGCACTTAGAAACACACAATCACATCTTATAAATAGTCAACTCTATTTTGTGTAGCTGTATAAGAGTATGGTCAAGCGTGCAGGCTTTGAGTCTAGATAGTTAAGTTAACAAGTTCCATATTCTGAAAATTTTAACCCAAACACAATACTTCTTTAGGTTTAGAGGAAATAATAATTGCTAGGATTTATCTGAGGACTCTTTATGATAATAATTTTAAGATACTTAGCACAATTACCCATCAAGTTATGGTCCTTACTGTTGGTTAACAATGCACATATAGCAACTACCATCACTGCTTTGCAAAGTAAATCTTCCATCTTTCCATTCTCTTATCTGTCCATAAAGTCCTCTACTCCCCTATCCTTCCATTAATATATCTCTATGTCTTGTCTTCCCATACATGCCAGACACCTTAAATAAATTGAACTAGGGGTTTCACACTAACATTCTGGAGATATAGTGCTTCAAAATGACTTAGAGGATACTGGGAGATGAGGACATTGAGAATGTAGTAAGGATCATCATTTCTGTAAAATGAAATTTAATCATAGCTAGTTCTGATTTGAAGAAAGAAAAATTTATAGTCCAAATAGATTATCTCTAAGCACTCCTGAGACTGTACTCACAGTCAATAAAGATATAGCCCAGTGACTATGTTCTGCTATTTTTCTTGCCATAATTACTGTATTTAATTAGTTTGACAGAGATTGACACTTTTCCTGAGGAGACTAAAATAGGTTTTGAATATCAAGTAAAATTCTAACCAAAGTATTATGTTTACTTTTTATTGTGTATTATGGTTCAACTTAAAAACATAGTAATAAAATTAGTGATGTAAAGAAAATATCATCATAATTCATAGCATTGATGGATTGCTATCAGTAATCCATTAATAAATGGATTAATAAACCTGTTAATGATGTTTTTGTGTATAGGTACAGTTTACTCATAGTGGTAAACTCATTTGTGTAAGTATTAAGCTTCTTCATCATGGACATGACAATTTCAAATCATTAGTTTATATTACTAAATATTTGATATTTTATTTTCATGCTGTTTTTATTAGCTCTTGCTATTTAATGGTATTTTCAGGGTTTCTTATTAGATTTTAATTTTTGGAACAGTTTTAAGTTAAAGAAAACTGATAAGAAGTTTTATGTGTCCCCAGTCATGGTCTTCCCCCTCTGAATACTCTTTGTAGATGTGTACATTTGTTGCAAGTGATGAACCAACACTGACATATTCCAAGTAATTTGTTTATCTTAGTTTTACTTTTGTTATGCATTGTGGACTTCATCAAATGTATAATGATATGTATCTATCATTATAGTAGCATGCATAGTATATTTATTACCTTAAAAATCTTCTGTGCTCTACCTATTGATATTTTCCAACCTCCAAAACCTTTTATTCTTCCCATAGCTTGACTTTTTCCAGAATGTCATATAATTGAAACACTACATATGTAGCCTTTTCAAGTTGACTTTCTTCAACAGTAATACACACTTATTTCCATCATGTCTTTCTCATGGCTTGATTACTTACATTTTACTGCCAAATAGTATTTCACTGTTTGAATGTACCAAGTTTATTTATCTAGTAAATTAATGAATGGTATTTTGGTTGCTTCCTACTTAAGCAATTATAAAAATCAAGCAAACTGGGACCCATGCAAAGATAACAAAGCATAGAAAGACTTGATACACACATCCCTCTTATCTTGAGTGTGAGAAGATAAGGAACTAAGCAGAGACTGTGAACCTGCATTGCAATGTATGAGGACTGCAACAAAATGTGGGGAAAAAATAAGGGTCCAGTCCACAAAATGTAAACATAGAGATTTGAGACTTGGAGGGGAAGATCAGTGGCATTGACTGGCACTGACAGGCACAAGTCAGATTGATGTACCACACCTTCCTTAGCAAAGGATTCCTCTAAGATCCTCCCCATTCAATGACGATGAAACTGTACATTTGTTGTCTATACCAAACAATATCACCTACTGGAAAAGTGGAAGAAATACACCTATAACTTCCAGAAAGAAAATAAATGAAAGATAAGCAAAACATCCTATAATCTGAGTTATCAGAGGAATGCTATACTATAGAAAAACAAATTTCCATGAGCCAACTTCAAAAATGAAAGCCATTTTCTTCTATCAGATACAGAATTCAAAATTGTCATGAAAAAAGTGCAAATATGTCAAAGAAAACATTATGATAAAAAACATAAAATTAAATTAAAAAGAAAGTGCTAGTCCCATGAGAAATAAAATTAATGAATAGTAGATTAAATTGAAGTGTTTAAAAAGTGGATGTAAATGATATAAAAAGACAATAAAGGATAGAAAAAATTCTAAGATTTTTTATGTAAGTAGAATAAAAAAGATCAAGTGTGTAACTTTGAAAATGATATTGTACAAAGAAATCAGGTGGTAGGAGAAAGAAAAAATATGAAGAAAATTAAAAATCAACAGAATTTTCCTGGGACTTACCAGTCTCCTCACAGAGTTGGTGAGAATAATGCATATCCCAGAGAGGGATGAATGAAAGAAGTGAATAGGAAACTTATTTAAAGTAATAGTAGAGAAAGACTTCCTAAGTCTAGAGAATGAAATCAATTTAATAGTTCACAAATTTAAAAGAACACCAAGTTCAGAAATAAAATGAGACCTAGACCAAGCAATATAGTAGTGAATCTTTCAAAAATTTAGGGCAAATGTTATAAAGTTGACCAAGGAGAGGAAAGATAATCTATACAGGACTCCCTATCAGACTTACATGTATGGTTTTCCTGAAGAAACACTATAGGCAAGGAGACAGAGATAGGAGATATCATCCAAATACTTAAATATCGAAACTGCCAACCAAGATCATTCACTGACACTGACATTGGCTAAAATCAGTTGGGAACTCAGCTGTTGTTGAGGGACTTGGGCTACTGAAACTGCTTGTGATGCTGTTGTGTCTGCTGCAATCACTGCAACACACAGGTGAGGAGCTCCCACACACTGCTTCCAGCTGACTCTAGAAGGAGAGAAATTCTTCCCCCATAAAATCACCTCATGGAGTGGCTGGAACAGTCCAGAAACCCTGATGTGGACTTATCCCAACTGGAGTCCCATGGTCACTGGGGAAAATCGGGCAACAGAGGCTACCCACCACCATTGTGATCACAGCCAGGTATCCACCATCACAGGTGAGGCAAGCATTGCAGCTGTCCCCAGATGGGAACTTGCCAACCTGCAATTCAACCAGCTCTGGTAGCAGAGAATTCCCCCAAACAGCCTCCCCTCAAAGGGTCTGAGACAGTTTTGTGATCCTGATGAAGGTTGACCCCAGCTGGGACCCTATGAGCTCTACAAGGAACTGGGCAACTGAAGCTGCCCACTACTGCTGTAATCACAGCCACTATGGTATCTGCTATTCCTCTAGCAGCTCTCAGGTGAGAAATTACCTACCAGTACTCTCAGCTGGCTTCAGAGAGGGGAACCCCATCCCCAGTCAACCTTTCTGTAGAGGATCTGAGACAACTGAGCAATGTGAATGCAGTCCTGTGGCGGAGAACCCCTCCCACACATAGTCACCTATGGGCATGCCAGGAAAATTCATCTGGACTTACACAAATATTAACAACCCCTTGTTTTTGTTTTCCTTGCTTGTATTGGTATGTTTTTGTTTATTTCTTTCTCCTATTTTCTTTTGCCCTTTTCATCTTTTTCTTTTCATTTTCATTTCTTGTTCTTTTTCTTCTTTTCCCTTTTTGTATCACTTTGTTCTCCATTCCTTTCTTTTCTTTCCCTTCATTTTCTTCCTCCTTTTTATTTTTCCATTTATCACTATCTATTACTCTTCTCCTTTCCTCTCTTCTCTTTACTTGCTCTACCTGAATCAACAACTTTGAAGAGACAAGGACCCAGAAGAAGAGTATTCAGCCCTAAGAATCCTCCCAGAGGACCACAACAAAGGGACCTAAGAAATAAACAAAGTATACTCCACAAAGTATACCACACAAAGCTAGCTGATACCGCATAACAGACTGACCCCACATTGTGAGTAGTAGGGCAGCACACCACACACTATCCCAACTACTCTAGGCTGAGACCTGGGGATCCCACTCTACATAGCAAAGAATGAACAGATAGGAACTCCAGTGCGCAAATACAATACTTGCCACTGTAGAAGAGTGCAAGTCAGTAACTTCAGGAAAACCACAAACCAAGCCCCAATTGCCAAAGCACTTCCCAAGACACAGCAGTAGAACCTAATAACCCCACATGCTGCGTCAAATACCTGGCAGTACCAAACCCACATGAAAACAACAGGAATCTCAATTCATCAAGATTAGTAGTCAAAAACAGCAAGATAGAAGTGATCAGCAACTCTGTCTGGCATCAAAGTGGTTGCAACCAGGAAGAAGTAAGGAGGCAGTGGCAAGGAACCTGAACCAAACTCTGAACAACAGCTACATCAATCCAGGCACAAGACATATATACCATAACCCAGCGAGAATTCCAAGAACCGATGCACTCCAGTATCAGTGGTACAGAAGCACCACAGGCAGAACAAAACCAAACACAAACTATGGGAAGGGTGAAAATCATGAATGATCAAATGAATAGTCCATGGAACAGTACACCATAAAAGAAAGTCAATCCAGTGAATTCAAAGGCATGAACACAGAGGAATATTTTGATCTGATTGAAAAAGAGTTTAAAACTGGACCAAGAACTGCAAACAAATGGACCAGGACAACATCTTCACACCATGTACAAAAACCAACTCAAAATGGATAAAAGACTTAGATGTCAGATCTGAAACCACAGCATACATAGAGGAAAATTTGGCCAAAATCCTGCATAAATTACAATTCAGAATTCCTTCCTGGAAACATCTGCATATGGCAAAAAAAAAAAAAAAGAAGGAAAACAAACAGATGGGACTACATCAAACTAAAAAGCAAAAGAGCAGCAAAAGAGACAACAGAAAAAACTGAAAGAAGCCCAACTGAACGGGAAAAAAATTTTACCCTCTACAAGAGTGATAATGTGATAATAAAGATCACAAAGATTTTACACAACTAAACAAAACAAAACAAGAAGCCCAATCAAAAAAATGAAGAGGACTAAAAAGAAACTTCTTCATAGATGAAACACATAAATGGCCAAAAGGCACATGAAAAACATCACTAGCAATCAGGGAAATGCAAATCAAAACCACAATGAGATACCACCTTACACCAGTAAGAATGGCCCACATTAAAAAAAAAAAAAGGAACAACAAGTGCTGGCATGGATGTAGAGAGAAAGGAACACTCTTACATTGTTGTTGGGAGTGTAAACTGGTCCAACCACAATGGAGCAGTGTGGAAAACCCTCAAACTAATTAAAATGGAATCACCATATGACCCAGTAATCACTCTTCTGGGAATCTACCCAAAGGAGACCTCAATGTGGCCACAAAGTGACACCTGAGCTCGGATGTTTATTGCAACACTATTTATAAGAGCAAGGACATCAAGACAACACAAATATCCCAAAACATGGATGTACTTAGAAGAAATATTAGCAGAAATGAGTCAGAAAAAGAAAGACAGAAACCAAATGAAATATATGGACAACCAAATGAAATTACACAACATTAACAGAAATTTAAAAAGAAGAAAATTTCTGTCTTCCACAATGACTGCATATTTTACATTCTCAGTCACAGCAAATGAGAGTTCTTCTTTCTAAACATTTTACCAACATTTGTTATTGTCAGTGTTCAGAATTCTGTCATTTTGACTTGTAATATTATGTCATCACCTTCATTTGATGACATATAACTTGGTATTTTTCTCCTAATAGTGGCATTTTTCTAATTCACTTGATATTATCTTTCATAGAAGTTTTTAATTTTAGTAACTCCAGCTTGTCAAGTATTTTCTCATGGATTGTTTGTGATTTTGTGTCTAAAAAAATCATTTCCACACACAAAGTGCCATTATTTTCTGTGACTTTTAGAGGTTTTTATTTCACATACAGGGCATGCAATCCATTTTGAGTTAATTATTGTAGATTATGTAAGGTCTGTGACTACATTCATTTTCTCACTTTAGACTCAGAGTTGTTTTGATGCCGTTTTTTTTGAAGGTTCACTTGTTCCCCATTGGATTATCTTGACTCCCTTGTCAAATATTCATTGAGTATGTTTATGAGACTTCAGTTCTGGGCTCTCCATTATGTTTTATTGTCTATTATTTTGCACAATATTATACTGTCTTTATAATGTGTGTCCAGTGACTTTTTACTATAACTTGAAGTTTGGTAGTCTTAACTCTTTATTTTTCCCTTTTCTTTTGTTATGTTTTGTCTATTCTGAGTCTTTGTTTCCTCAAATAATCTTTAAAGTAAGCTTGTAAACATCCCCAAAATAACTCAATAAGGTTTTATTTTCCCCATTGGAGTTAGAATTTTCATTTTTTTTTAAATCCTAAAATTTCAAATATTTATTTCACATCCATATTATTACTTTTGTTGTATTTTAGAGTTTTGAAAACATTTTCAATCTTTTTGTTGGCTCTCAAAATGATTCTTTCTTTATAGGAATATATTTTTAGAGGAAAAGAGCAAGATTTGTATGTTGTGAAAGTCCACAGCCAACATGTGACGTTCAGACTGGGAATTCGGTACTTAGATGATTGAATTTATCCACTTATAAAGGAATCAGTGAGAGAACTGAGGATTGGAAACACATAAGGAATTCATTGGATTTCAAAGTAAAATAAAGTTGCTACCTCTCCATATTAGCCACCTTTTGAAGATACCCCTGCTAGTCTATAGTTAGAGTACATATACCATGAAAATTTTACATGTCATCTTGTTGAGCAATAGGGTAGCTAGTCAAAAGTTATTTTGGGTGTATCTGTGATGATGCTTCTGGATGAGGTTAGTATTTGAATTTCTACATAAAGCCCATGACCCTTTCCAATATGTTGTGCCTCATCTACCCTATTATGGATTGAAGAGAATAAAATATTGAGAACAAAATAATTCTTTCTCTCTGTTTGACTGTAGCTGAGCTGGAAAATTGGTCTTTTGCCTTAGGACTGGAACTGGGGCTTCTGCTTGTACCATGATCTCTCCTGAGCCTCTAGCTTGTTTACTGCAGATGATAAAAAACTCAGTTCCTCTTGTCACATGACCATTTCCATTTCATATAAAAATTTACATGAATAACCTATTCATCATCTGTTATTGTCATTGTACATCTTTATATAGTGATTTATATTATATAATTATGTGAATTACACTTATTATTTCTCCAAAGAGCCAAGACTAGTACAGCTATTATACTAGTTCCTATTATCCTTTCTTTTAGACATTAATTATTGGACCTAAGAACAGACTCCATAAAAGTAAGTAAAGAAATTTGCTTGATATTTTCTTATATACTATCATATATTTGGAGTAAATTTTCAAGTCTAATTATCTCAAATTACTTGAAACAAAGTATTATCACCATGATTTAAGTTAAATACAATGTGGTCAGGCACTATTATCTCTAGAAACCCTATCTGCCTAAGAAGCGATGGAGGGCTGAGTCTCTGTTTCTAGATCAAATGCTTTGAACAGAGCCCCTGAGCAATTTTTGATTGATGAAAATGTGATAGGCAAGTTTATAGCAGTGCTATAATTACTGGCTCATTTTCTTTTAAAACACTAATATTTCTGACTTTAAAATATAAAATACCATCCCAAATTTAATAACTTGTAACTTCTTATTGAAGAACAGTTTTACAAACTGTTTCAAATTAGAATGAATTGCAGTTTGTTTGTTTTTTAACATTTATTTATTTTTTTTAAATTTTTTTTCCCTTTTTAAAAATTTATATATATTTCACATCATTTCAGTCCCTGGGGGTCACCAACCACCTCCCCTTCACACCCGCTGCAGCTGGTCCCCATTCTCCCCTTGTGCAGTTTCATTTGGTTGACCATATATTAGTGAGACCATTTGGTTTCTGTCCCTTTCTATCTGACTCGTTTCTGCTAGAATTGCAGTTTTTAATGTCACCTTCCTTCCATCCGTCCGTCCGCCCTCCCTCCCTCCCTCCCTCTCTCCCTCCCTTCCTCCCTTCCTCCCTTCCTCCCTTCCTCCCTTCCTCCCTTCCTCCCTTCCTCCCTTCCTTCCTTCCTTCCTTCCTTCCTTGGCTTTGTCTCATTGAGCTGTCCATGGTAGTCTCAAGCCCGCGATTTTAGGTGATTTCTAGCCTCAGACTCCCAGGTAGCTGGGATTAAAGCCACGTACCACCAAGTCCACTTTAATGTGCTGTTTTATCTCTAGCTTCTATCAATTGCCATTATTCATGAGATATTGACAAAAGACATATTTTAGTCACTTATATTTTCAGACAAAGCTTGGATATTACATTTTAGCCCAAACATTACACTTACATATGCAGGCTGCTTCTTTATGAATATATTGTGAGAACGAGAGCATGTATTTATTATTATTTTTATTCTGGATTCCTATATCATAATTTAATTTTAAACCAGTAACTCATAATTTATCTTTTTTTTCTCTTTACACACACAGAATTTGGATACACACATTCTTTAAGGTATTATACCAAAAATACCCTTAGCTACAAGAGTGGGGTGGTAGAGAGCAAAGTGCGGATCATATCCATTGGTTTACTGTTGACTGTTTTGGAGGACCATAGATGTTTTGGTGGTGGGTGTGTTATAGTGACATTAATCTGAAGGGGTGTGATCCTACACCTCTAAATCATATATAGTGTTGTAAACCAGTGCTACCCAATTAAAACAAAACCCAATAAATTTTTCCCTTCCTTAAAAAACTAAATAAACATGATATGAACCACAGAAACAAACAGTAAATTATTTTGCTGTTGAAGTTTCTGCTTGATCTCCCTATTAGCATCCTCCTATTCCCCCAACAAAGATACAAAGATAATCACTCTGAAATTAATCTAAATCAAACTAGATGGACACTCATATTACTGGGAAAATGTCTGATCAGAAAAATTTGTCAGTTAGACAAGATTGAATAATAATAACCTTTGAAACTTCTAAGGACATAGTCTACTATTGGTTGCTTATGTACTTGGTTCACTATTTTGAATTAAAGCAATCTGTTGAATGATTTTGACATTCAAAATTTTTTTTTTTAATTTTGACATTCATTTTGAATTGGCTCACTATTTTGAATTAAAGCAAACTGTTGAATGATATTGCCATTAGAGGTTCTCCTCTCCTGTTTATATTATACATGACCATCATTCTATCTACACCATCTGAGTGGCAGTCAGACATATCATGCTTCCTTTTTCCTTGAACCTATCAGTTTCTGGAGAGCAAGCAAAAATCAGGATATGTGTATAGTGTGTGCATGCATGATAATTAACATAAGGAATTAGCTCTCATGATTATGGAAGCTGACACGTCCAGATCTACAGTGTAGATGACAGACTTAAAAACCAGGAGGGAAGTATGGCACAGTTAAAATATAAAGGCAATCCTCAGGAAAAAATGACTACATTTTGAAGAAGGTCATTATTTTTGGTCTATTTAGGGCTTTAGTTGGTTAGATATAGCCTACTCATTTTATGAAGGGTGATCTCCTTAAAGTTCATTGATTTTAATTTTTAATTAAATGCTTATCAAAAAACCCTCCAAGTTGACATATAAAATTTATCATCATCAAGTGAAATAACATAAATTTGGATTTTGCAAATGTCTACTTGAGATTTTTTTTCTCATCTACTTCTCTATTTTCTGCTCATATACTTATTTTCTCACCAGTGCTACCATCCTTGAAGACTTTCCTATATACTCCACATCTTTTTAAGGATATTTTGGAACACCTTCAATGTGTGCTGGGCATCTCTTCACCTGAGCTAAATGATTTCATGATAAAAAATGAGTCTCACTGCATTTTTCTGTATCTTCACATACTGCAAGCATTGGACAACATTATGATCTGTACTGGGGGAAAGCAAACCAACACTGTCTTGCTATATTAAACAATACTTTCCAATAGTAATGTGTAGAGCCATATGATAGAAATAATCCTCTTTAATGGAACACTCTGAAATAAAAGGTTATTTTCTTTGCTTTTCCTTTCTGGCATTAATAGCTCTACTTAAGAGTCTGGGATGACCTGCCCAATTCAGAATCTACCTGTGAATAATGGGACTAGGCAGGAGGCATTCTCTAAAGTGCATCATTATAAAAGGGCAAAAGTTGTCCCATACATGACTCATAAAAATCTCAAATATAGTTCTATACACTTTATTCGCAAGCTTGGACTAGACTTACAACTCCCACATATGGTTTATAGTGACAATTCTGTCTGTCCAAGTCTTCCTTCCTGTGAAGTTCACAATGGTCATAGTGACAAACAGAAATTTTGTCTCCATCCAGTTCCTTTTCCTATAGGTATTGTTTATTATCTCTCAATTAGGATTCAATTCATTACTCTGTGATATAAATTTCTGTCTATGAGTCCTTAAAAATATTACAGTTTTCAGGCTGCACATGTGGATTTTAGGCATCATGTACTTGATCATTGTTATATATAGAGGTTAAAGAAGTGCCCACTACAGGTCTGTCATCCCCACAGAATTCACATGATAACATAGAAATTTCTGCTTGTATTCTTTGAAGGTGGATTTTTTTCTCACTGCTCTGTGTTTAACATCAGCACTATATTTCAGGTAGTTTATTCTATGATAACTGTGAAAAAAATGAGATTATTAAAGATAGAGAAACAAGACAAAACAAAATCCTATACTACAGGAACAATGTTTGCCAAAAAGAAGGGGAAGGGTAATGAGTAGATTGGTAAAATGTGTCAATTCTATGATGGATGGAAAATGGATTTTTGGTGGTACACATAATGCAGTATGTGTGGGTGATTATTTACACGGTAGTGTAACAGACTTATTAAATATTATAAACCGATGTCACTTTAATAATTTGAAAGATGAGAGGGAGCACAAGAATCTGTGGTGATGGACTAAGAGCTATTTGCTAGTGGGCACACTATGGCAACAATGTCTGAAGGGGAGGATCATATACTCCTATTGTAGAAACAATGGTGTAATGGTAGAAAGCAATGTTACTACTGAAACAATGTAAACTCATACTCATATCACAAAATAGTATTTTACTGACATACAGTATGAGAAAGTCCTTCTACCTGCAGTGCCCCTGCAAGACCTCTATTGTGAAAAGTTATGAACTGTTCTTCTCAATGTGAAGGAGAAAGGATAAAAGGAACCCTGTCCACTGTTGCAGTGCAGGTATTGAGGAGTGAATTTGGACCAAGGGTATAACAGCATAATCCACTGACTGGGTTGAATTCCAGGTTTATTTTGCAATATTTTCCAGCATGCTTCAGTACATTAAACTCCAGGTGCTCACAGTTCATGTTTGCATACATAATTTAAAAGCTTCATTTATTTTATTATGCAACTTCTCCAATCCTTTACATTTGTTTCCTAGGGTTATTTATCTGCACATTTTTTGTCTATTCATGTACTTCTCAGGAAACATCTCCTTAGCAAACAAATCAAGGATGAAGGCTATGGTACAGGCTTTTACTATGCCCATGTCTATGATAATATTTGTATAAATATAAAGCAAGTAAAAAGGAGATACATTGGGATTGAATAATTTTGAATCACATAGTAAGTATATATTAGTGGAAAATTGAACTTTGATTAAATCACTTATCAAACTTACTCAAAATATTGTTAAGAGAACTTAATGAAGTTATGAATAAAAAGAGTAAGTATTCTCACTAACCTTTATTGAGTCAAATTCTTACTAGACTAAATCAGTAATATGTCTTCAAAGGTAGAAAGTAAAGAATAATATTTCACCATTTGTTATAAAAGCAGGCAAAATATCTCATATGTTTTGTAAAGATAGACTCATTTTGGAAACTAATAAAAACAAAACTCAAACTATTTTAAGCAAAATAGGCTTCCATGCTGAAATGTCCAGCAACTAGGAACAGGAATCAAGATGCTTCGAAAAATCTTCACTATATTTCTGTTTTCCATCATGTTAACTTCACTTAAATTCCATGATCTTCCTGCATAGGGTCCAATAAAACAAGTTTCATTTCATCACAACTATGATCATAGTGAAAATGTAAGTTTCTTCAGTTAGTACAACTTCCCACAGAGTGCTTTACTACTTTATTTGTTGAATTGTGTTATGCAAACTTTGTAAAACAAATCATTTGGATCATGAGGCTAAATGCTCTTATTGGAATTTTTGGGTGACAAATCTATAATGGTTCAGTCAAGTGAATACCATTTTTAAAAGTTGTGAGAGGGGTCATTCCCTATAGAACAACCTTGGTGCCTTTATGAGGAAAAGAGAATAGGTGTTAGGGAAAGTCACGGACATATGCTCACATTTAGAGGCAAGTTCATGCAGCTTATAATCAGTCAGGGACCAAATTCTTGACTTTCAAATACTTATGTTAGTTAAAATTTTTATGCCTGCTTTCTTTTTTTGTAAAATGGAGTGACAATAGTGAATATCACAGAAGACTGCATAAATATGTATTTGCTCACTCAAGAATACAAAATCCATTGTCACTTTCTTGCTTCCTTATTTGATTTTTTTTTCTGTACTTTGCTTTGCTCACTAGAAAACTCTGAGTTGTTCATATTATATTCTACTGATTTGCAGCTTTGCTATACATTGCAACTGTTCAGCTTTTTTCTACATAGAAAAAGTTAATGAATTTTAAGAAATTTATTATAAACTGTAAGGAAAACAAAACAAAATTAGTTTGTTTTTTTTTTTTTTTTTTGCCTTCTTCACCACTGACAACCCATAATCTGTAAATGTTAGTAAATAATAATGTGTCTTGCACTTGCAATAATCTATCTGTTGTGTGACTGTGGGCAATCAAGAGTGTAAAATGGTCTAAGAGGCTCAATAGTTGCTATTCTGGGTCTCTCAAATTTAGAATCTCCCTTTCTGTGTATATGGTCCCCATTCTCAAAATTAAAGGTGCGTTGGGTATAACAAAGGCTCCAAGATTGTCCTTCCATTTGCCTGAATCAACAATAAACCTCCCTGCCTAGCATAGTTACAGGACAAATATTAACATTCTGCACATTCTCAGAATGTTCTTTGAGAATTTTAACAAGATAGATGGTTTAGTTTTTGAACAATTTCAAAGAAATGGCACATTGTTCTACTAAAAAGAAGGAACAAAATTGTCATTTATAACATACAACGTAGAAAACAAATTATCTTAAAAATAACAAATCACTTACAAACCTAGTAAAAATAAGCAAGATATTTGAATAGACATGTTACAGAGTTATATGTAACCAAAGGTACATAAAAATGTTCACCACAATTAGTTAGCAGTGACTTTCAAATTTAAAACCATTGAGGTTCTATTATATAACTGCAAGAAAAGCTAAAATTTAGGACATCTCTTCAAAGAAACAGCAAGATTCTGAATAGATGCTGAATATCGTTAATTCCCAGGGAAATGTACTTTAAAAGTACAATGAGGTATTGCCTCACTTCTGTCTGTCAAGATGGTTATGGTTATTTTAATATCCCAAAGGATTAAGTTTTGGTGAGTATACAGAAACTGGAACTTTTGTACACTGTAGTTGGGAATTCAAAATGGTATACAGTTTCTTTGGAAAACAGAATGAATGTCAAAAAATAAAAATATTTCTACAATATGTCCCAGCAATTTCACTTCTGAGTATCCAAAATAATTAATATCAGATTTAGAGGTATCAATCACCTATATTTATTACAACAATCTTCACAGGAACTGCTTTAGAAAAAAAGGGAAATTTTGTAATGTCTAATAATATGCATGAATCTTGATGCTATGACAATAAGTAAAATATGATAACAATAGAATGATAAAAATTGCATGATACCATGTCTATGACATATTTAAAATAGCCCAATTGATAGAATCAATGAGTGGAATAATAGTTGTTAAGGCATAAAAGCTTTAGTTAAATAAGATGAATAAACTCTGTACAGCATTGTACCTATAGTCAAATATAATCATACATTTTTAAACCTGTTAAGGAGATAAAGATCATATTAAGCATCCTTACCATGATAAAATGAAATGTTAAAAAAATATGAAATGTTAAAGAAAATATCAAAAGTTGGCAAGGATGAGAGGGTCATTGGAGAGCTCGTAAACATTGATGGCAGTATGAAGCAACTTGTTGATAATAAGACAAACTGGGAGCAAAACAATATCAAAAATTCCAAGGAGAGGAACTGATAGCTAAACTGGCACTCATTAGGTACTTTTACCCACACACACAATTGCAAAACTTCTCAAAACATCAATAACAAGATTTATTTATAAGCAAGGAAACCACAATTGGCAAGTTGTCTTACCCCAGTTATTGTCCAATCTCTAAAGTCCTAAAAATAAAAGGAAGCATGATTCCCAAAATGGAGTTGGTAGAAACTTCTTGATTGTTATATAGATCTTATATAGTTTTCATCAGTTTTGAATTTCCATTATTATTTTTCTTTCAGTTTATGATATATCATTTTATTGATTGTATCAAGTATATTGAAATATTTAGCCATTAACAGTAATAAGGTAAAGAACAGTTCTATTCACTCTTAAAAATATTCTCTAAAATATCTCTTATAAATGTCAGCGAGAGTATCAAAATGGTATCTTTCCATTTCTGAGTCCAGGAAACCATAAACAGTTTGCACTGCCACAATTTTGTCATTTTTAGAGTTAAATACAAATAGATCCAAACAATGTTTTGTCCAGTCAATATATAATCCTTAAGACTACATGTATATCAATACTTCATAGATTTTTATTGTATAACAGTATTTATTTTATTGTATGATATATAACAGTTTGTATTTAAATCATTGAAGGATTTTTAGGTTATTTTTACTTGGAACTATTACAATAGCTGCAATGGACATTGAAGTCCAGTAACAAAATAGAAGCTGAAAATTTTGTGCTATGTTTATGTTTAATTTAAAGGAAATTCTCAAACAGTTTTGGTAGAGTGGTTATATAATTTCACATTTCTACAAGCATTGTACAAGGAATTCAGTTATTCTATATCCCTGGCAGTACTTAGTATTTTCAGAATTTAAAAAAAAAAAAAATATATATATATATATATCCATTTTCTAGGGATGTGGTATCTAATGGCATTTTCAATTTGCAATACTCTAATAGTTAATGATATTGAGTATCATTTCAATTGCTATTTTGGTGTTTGGTTTAATTTTTTGAAGAGATATTTATCATTTTTCTAGACTATTTTTAAAAAATCTTATTGCATTATAATCCTTTCCAGGTCAATCTATTTAGACACACACACACAAACACAAATGATTTTATCTTTTTTGATCACTGAGTATTATTCATTGTTTAGAGGCATCACAATTCATTACATATTATAGAGTCCACATATATTTTGTAAATATTTTATAACAGGATTTACCTTGTTTCCTTGCTATTGTATTAAGCCTTTTGTTGAATAAACATTTTCAATTCAGATAGTCTATTGTATCATTTTCCCTGTTGTGTTGCATTTGTGTTGTCTAATAACTTTTCATATAATTTTTAAAATATTTTTTCTTTTTCCCCCAAAAGATATATACCTTTACATTTGATGTTATGATTTATTTTGAAATAATTTTTACACAAACTGTGATGTTTATATTGATTTTGATATATTTTCTTGTCTATAGTTTCCAGAAATCAATTATGATGTATCTAGATCTGGATTTATTTCAGTTTTATTGTCTTTGAGAATCACCTTCTTGCATTAGTGTATTTTTCAAACCTGAGTTGTTTTCTGTCATTATTTCTTTAAATATTTTTTCAACAATATGCTGTTA
Organism: Uropsilus gracilis; assembly: GCA_004024945.1. NCBI lineage: Eukaryota > Metazoa > Chordata > Mammalia > Eulipotyphla > Talpidae > Uropsilus > Uropsilus gracilis. Next base: position 45,551 of record PVHY01007762.1, on the reverse strand, counting down.
TTTTTCTTTTCATAATTCCAGTGACAAGAACTGTCACTAATTTTTCATTCAGCTATGAGATAATCCAATGAGGTTTTAATGCTACTGAGTTTTTAATTTCTAAGATTTCAAAATGGTTCCTGTTTTTAATTTTTAAGACATTGCATATTTCTATTTGTTTTGAATGTCCTTGATTATTGAAATATTTTTATGAGAGGTATTTTAGCAGCTTTGTATAATAATTTTAATATCTTTTTCACCTTGATATACATGTCTATGGATTGATATTTTTTTCTTACTGGAACTGATATTTTACTGATTATCGGTACAGATGTTTGTCTGGACATTTTGAGTATTAAAAGATCCTGTTTCTATGATCTTTGTCAAAGATTCCATTACTGTAGGTCTTATTATACCTGAGTCCACTTTTCCAGGTTGTTTTTTAATATCAGTTTAATTTTCCATAACATTATTTAGTCTATTATGCCTATTCATGTGTACCTAAAACAAATTTGCACCTGAGGTGTATCCCACAGCTTGCTTTGATATGTTTATTTGGTCTGTAATCAAGGGACTTTATGCACAAGTTTAAGCAATTACTTTCTTTTCTTTTGCTTTGTCTTTCCTTTACATTTTGTGAGATAAGGTAAGGACTTGAGATTTTTCTATTGCAGAATAAGAACACTAGACAATATTCCCAATGCACACAGACATGCACATGCACACACATGTCATCTTCTGGCTACTGTGTAGGTAGAAGTGGTAGCGGCATCATTTCTGTTTATCTTTGATAATTTTTAATGAGAATAGTTAATAGGTCTCTATTGTTTATCCCTGAAGAGCCAGTGTATGTCTTTTCTAAAGGGAAGAAATTCTTTATGTGTGACAGTCACCTAAATCTAATGTGCATAGTCAAAATGATTCTACCTCTCAGGTCTACTTCTCCTGAAACTCTGGAAGAATAGATATTTGTAAGGAATTTTTAAAATATTCTTTATGGTTATTTTCAGTTTGGATTTGTGAACTGCATGAGATTCTAGACTAGGATATATATGTAGCAAAAACAAATAAACAAGCAATTGAGGTACATAATTAAAGTGCCTCACTGAACACATGCTCAGGTTGTTCTTTGAATCTATGGGTTCCAAAGAGTTGTTTTTTTTTTTTTTTACATATTACTTTGTCTCTTTGTCTTCTCATATTTATTTCAAAAGCTTTGTTCACATTTTTTAATTACAATTAATGAAAGAGGTTAAATATGTTTGTAACATCTTGACTGAAACTGAAATTATGCACTTTAACTTTTAATTCAAATAACAGTAATAAAATATAGAATAGATATAATTCTACCTGCCCAAACTTTATTAGAGATAATTTCAATTGCCTGTGATTTTTTTTCACAATTTGAAGTCAATTTATTTCACTAGTAAAACTACAGGCAGATTGCACCATCAGATATATGACTGTGAGACATCAACAAAAGAGGGAGAAAAACACCTCTCTGTTAGTCCATGAGAAGGCTATCATATCATTTTACTCTCCTTACCTAGAGATGGAGACTTGATATAGAAATTTGAACGAATAATCACACTTCAATACCTCCACTTTCTGTTGCATAGATATTTTGTTGGTAGAGGGAACATAACAACTTTTGTCTGCAAATATCACCTTGAGCTCTCTGAACTTACAGGAATGTACAGTGAATTTATGGGTTCTTCAAACTGAATCTTATAATTACTTCTTTATATTTAATTCTATTGGCTATGGAAGATCTTTTATTGAATTACCATAAAGTAGATAACTTTTTGTGTAACTGAATGGTATCCTAATTCTAACTTAATACTTTTTTTTCTCTCTAGTGCAAATTTGTAATTTATACTTAGCAGTAATTACTTAGAATAAATACATTTGGAAGGTCTTTCATTTCAGAAAGATCTGAATTCAATTTTTTATTAACTTTTATATTTGTGACATGACAGTATTTCTAAATCCACATAATAGCAGATGTTAAATGCTCATTATTATTTAATTTAAAATATTATTAGCAACTAATATAGAGCGTCCACATATAATTCCCTATTTTCACAGAGATTCCTAAGAGTCTTAGTGCATAGTAATGATAGAAAGAGCAATATTTGTGTATTATAATGAACAATATTACAAAATTAGTGCTAATTTGGAATTAATAAAATTCTGGATTACCCAATTAAATTGAGATTTAAATTCACCTAACAGGGAAGGCTTGTGCTTCAGTTTTCCCCAGTGAACAATGAAGATTTTGTTGGAGTAGTTACATATATTAAACAGAAAATTATAGCTATCTTTGAGATGTTTTTGCTATAACTGATATGAAAGACTTCATTTAATTGCAGATATTATCTTTTCCAGCTTCAAATTGCAAATTCTACTGATTGTAGATTTCAGTAGAATTTGTTTTCAGTTTTGCTTTTCTTTTCCATTTTTAAAAAGAGAGAAACCATGAACTTTTTGACCTGGCAATTTAATGTCACTGGCAATGTTCTCCTAGTAGAAAAAAAAGCTTGTTTTTTGTCATTATAGCTCCCTTTTTAGCAAATGCTATATTCTGGCTGTGAATATATGGGACAAAATTTGTTTAAAGGTCAGTCTGATTTGCGTAAGTTGTTGGCTTTAGAGTTAACAAACTTAGATGTAGAGATATAAATAAAAGAAGTAACTTTGAATGGAAAAACCTGAAATAACTTTGCAAATGTAAAACAATATTAGAATTTTTATGGATGGAAGTAGTAAGGATAGTGTTAATGGAAATCATTTATTTTAAAAGCTGAACATTTAAACCTGTTATTTTGAAAACTGGACAGATGCTATCAAGAATGCAATTAACAACAGAGGAACTTCACTTTGGACTTGAAGTCATATGCATTTAAATACCAGATTCCCGTTCTTAGCTGTGGTATCTTGACTTGTTTTTCACCCAAGAAATGATAATTATAAATTCTGACTCCCTGTGTAGTAACATATGGGAGTGTGATGTGTCTCTATCAGGTACATGTGGAAATCATGGTAGTTATTATTAAAATTACTGAACATGAAACATGGGGATGGAAGCTGAAATTACAAAATGAGATTGTCACTAATTAAGTCTTTGAATGATAAAATTAACAAGCTTGAATTAACTGAGCTTGAATATGGAAGCATAAAAAGATTCTGGTTGGCATGTCAAGCTTTGAAAGCATCACCTAGCAGCACAGACAGATAACAATAAATTAAGAATAACTAATCCAGACCCTCTTGAGACAAGAGTATGATGGTGTCATCCATGGACCTGTCCAGGCCCATCACCCACTTGTTCTTTGGCATGGATGGTTTCCTGCTGGGTTCCAAATGACTGTATTCACTAGTGTTCTAGGAAATCTTTGACCACTATATAAATAAATATAGCTGGGTTGTCAAGTTATTTGTGAGGCCCCAGTTATCATGGACATCTTGCTGATTCCCATGTGTGAAGAGGAGTTGGTGAAAGAAAGTCATGTGAAGCTAAAGGAACTGTTCCCCTTGATTTCTCTTATGACGGGGGGTGAAGAAACTGATCTATCACCTGAATTTTAATCATGGGCTTATTATTGTGGCCATTAGTTCCAGGACCACTTACATCAAGATAAAGACACTCAAATACAAGTAATTCTTTAAAACTCATGTTGTTTTGTAAGATGACCCCAGTGTAGAATAGAAAGCACAACCCAGACATCATCCTGGCCTAACCAAGAGATTTCCTCCAGCTTCTCTTATGGAGAAATGCCTCATCTTTGAAAGTGTTCCCAACCAGGTGTGATGCAGCGTGATAGTTCAGGATGGAAATGTAAAACAAGATCAACTGCTGAGGTGGTGGTTCTGATTACTCTCCAGGACAAACAGACAGAGCTACTCAGCCTCCTACCTGACCAGTGAGGAGTTTACACTCTTGAGGTCATGCCATCTCAATATCTGATATGCTGCCCATGTTTGTGTGCCTAAAACCACAGGAACTCCTACCTTCCCACACAGAGATACCCTTCTATCAGCCACATGTTCTATCAGAACATGGAGGCATGACCACTCCTTCTAAGCTGTCTATAAACTGTAATTTGACACTGAGAGAAATCAGAGCAGAGACAGCCTAAAACAGACATCAAGACTCTCATTTGAATGATTTCCTCTCTGATATTTCTGGAGTCACATAATAGGCTCATATTTGCATCATCACACAATAACCACATACAACTGATATATGCACTTATACGTACTTGAATGTGAATAGGCACGCATGGGCATGTGTGTGCTTATAGACATAAAATGTACATGTCTTCAAAACAAGATGAGATCAGAATGAATTCATTTCATTTCCTTTCTAGCTCCAAACCTTGTAAAGTATGTTTACATACTTTATATGTGCTTATATATACTTATGTACACATGTATTTATATATCTCCTATACCACTTTACACTTCTCTATCTTGCAACTGAGAAAAGAAAAATGAGGTGGCAGTTCTGTTCGGGTTTTAATCTGTGAGAAAGTAATATTGTAGATAAGACCTAAAAAATCATTTTCCTTATTAGCATGCATCAGTATTCTCCTTGTGTCATCAGAATACCTCCATGCTTCTCTCATCAGAGATTTATTGGTGGCTTTCCTTCAGTGTGAACATAAATGTAGCTGGTGTCTTATCTCTAGAGGACCATATGAATATTTGAGAATGTTTCTACCTGTAAGATCAAGTCCCTTCTCAAAAAGAACTTATTTTCCTAACACATTCTTTAGTGTAAATAACTAAATTTTGGAATATATAGTTGCTGTAACTGGGACATGTAATGCCTCTTTAGGATAATTTAGAAGTGGTATAAAACCTATAGTAATTTACGTGATTGTGTGTGAATTTTTCTCTTGCTGTTGATCAGTTTTATATCTGCTTATAAACTTCATCACAGGGTTCTCGATCACCTGTGCATATCTACTCTTTCAATTCACATGCAAACAAGATATAGCATCTTACCAGTTCCCTCATTAGCTAATTTGATTGAACAAAAGTTTTGACATCTGCCTTTTTTTTTTAAATTGCAAAGTCAGAGAATTCAATAAAGATAGGTGCTACAAATATTTCAACTATGGAAAGTCTGTTTTCATTTAGTCTGGTTTAAAGGATTCAAGTAAAATAATTAAATTTTTATAAGCCCTTAATGATGACAAAAAAAACCATAATTGAATTGTTAATATATGAGATAACTGTTTACCACTAAAAAGATGAACTTGTTTGTTGATTATCTCCTATGTACTTGACTCTGGACATAGTACAGAACATTTGAATGTTAGACATTTTCTGGTCAGAACATTTAGCGTCACACTTGCAGTTATCCATCTGTAAGTAAGTGCCAGACTGTAAAATAAAATCTTATTCCTAGGCCATAAAAGCATCATCCCTTTATCTCCTAGAATCCATTTTCCCTAAATGTCATCCCTGAAGCCATGCAAAATTTCACCCACAAAACCAAGATCATCCTTACATGATACTGATCATTTTGATACCTATGAACATGATTTTCTTGAACATCACTAGGTCACATTTAGAAATTTTAAGAAAGATGAATATTCAGAAAGACTTCTCTCCTCTTTGTCATATCCCACAGGAGGAACTTCTATTTTTGGCTATTGATTTCTTTGTTTTAACATAGCATGATTTTCTTTTTTCTGTACAGGCAGCTGGTTATTAAGCAATATTTCCACAATTTATATATACTTTCATATAGTAATTATTGGAAATATTTGGACTATATAGGTACTAGAGATTTCCAATTTTCTTATTTATGAAGATAAGACAAAAATAACATCCTACCCATAAAGTGCAAAACACTGGTGGTTTTGGAACTGGTTCATTCAAAAACCCAGAAGAACAAACCCTTTTTCTCTGTTTTCTTTTATTTCCACCTCCTAATCTCCATGTCTACCTTTGTCTCTTTTTTTTTTCCCCTCATGGATACAGAGTTAGTTCAGCAAATGTAACCATTAAAAAGACATTTTAATACTGAAGGGAAGAGTCTATCTACAATTAAATTGTGTCAACTACCTGTTCTTAATTTATCATCAGCGAAAGGGAATACATTTCCATACAGACAATACTTTCCTAAATTATCTTCACTGGAATTGGGAGTCTGTTTATTTCAATAAGAATCTGTTAGTGAAGAAAACTGAAAAAGAAAACTAAAAAACTGTCAGTCCAAAATCAGCGGACTATTACATGTTAAGATTCTATAATACTTCTGTCCTTTATATGCCTTGATTCATTTAGATGTTCTCTTGTTATATAAACAAGTATCTCAAATCCTTTTTTTTTTCTAAACAAACAGGGGATATAATCAAATGAACAAATATTCATTAAAATCATTTATACACGCATGTGAAAAGTCCTTTTTTTTTGGGGGGGTTAGGACAACAACAACAGAAAAAAGCAGTGCAATTTAAAATAAGAGTCAAAGAATGTAGAACCAAAATGCTTTGCTGAGAATTTGATGCAGAACCCCAGCAGATGGAAATTCCTGTCATCATTGTGAATCTCACGGGGGACTCCATGGTAACATTTTCATATAATTGTGGGAGACAGTAAGAGAAAATAAGCATGGTAAAACACAATGATTTAAATTCAAATATATTGTTTGAAGCATTCTTATGAAATGATGTATGAAATTATTTTGAGGATCAGAAAATTATATCTTAAATTATTTCATCTCTTTCAATCCTGCTTAGAGACTTATGCATTCTATGTATCAAGAAACTGATATTGCAGAGTATGATGGTTTTCCCAGTATAAAAAAGGGACCAGCAACTCTGAGTTATTTTCTTTTATTTTGAGCTCAAAATTTAGAATTCTACATCTACTAATTCTATGTAACTTTCAAAGAACACCTTATATCTATTTTACTCAAACTCTTGGAATAAAATCCAGAAAAAGGGAAACTTTTCTAACATATTCTAAGAAGATAACATAATCTAAGAACAAAACCAGATAAAGACATGAAAAAGGTAGAAAACTACAAATTTTTTAAGTTTTCTACAAGGTTTAGAAAAGTGAATTCATCAATATATTAAAAGGGTAGTACACAGTTACCAATTATGATTTAACCCATATGCAAGTCAGTTGCTATAAATTTTACCTACAAAAAAAAAATATCATCATTCCAATAAAGGTAGAGAAATCATTTGACAAGATATGATTCATATTTATGATAGAAACTCAGGAAAATATGTATAGGAAAAACATGCCTTAACATAAGAAACATAATAAAATTCATATAAACCTATAGTCAATATTATGCTTAATGGTAACAAATTGAATTATTTTACTTTGAGGTGAGTACAAAGCAAGAAAATTCTCTTTCACCACATCAATGTTTAATATTGTATTAGAGGTTTTAACTCAATTTAAAAAATAAAGAAACAAAACCAAAATTATTTACATACAATATGCTATTACATAAAAAAGCACTAAATACTAGAACAATAAACTAGTACAGTAATACAGTTGGCCAAGAGAAGTGTGAAAGCTTTGAAGAAAAGTTTGAAGGTAGCAGACATTGGCTTACTAGGATTGATTAAAAAAAGTTATCTTACCTACCATAAAGGTACAAGATGTGAAACAGGAAGTGTCATGTAAAATTTGTACCAAGCTATGCAAAAGATCTTGCTAAGATGATTGATGAAAGTGGCTATAAACAATAGATTTTCACTGTAGATGAAATAGCTTTATATTAAAACAAGTTGCCATCTAAGATTCTAAGAGATAGAGAGGATTAGACAACTTTGCTCTTCAAAACTTCAAAAGATTCAAAAGATGATTGTTAGAGTCTCATATTAACCAGTGATTTTAAATTGAAACCATTTCTTATTCACCATTCTGAAGATATGAGGGCCTCAAGAACTGTATGAAATTTATTGTACCTATGCTCTATAAATGGAATAAGAAAGCCCAGATGGCAGCATATCTACTTCATGGTTTATTTAATATTTTAATCCCACTGTTTAGAGCTACTGCTGAGGGGGAAAAAAAAGATTCATAACATTATCACTCCTTGACAACATTCTTGTTCACCCAAGACCTCTGGTTGAGATGTTCAAAGAGATTAATTTGTTTTTGTGCCTACAACAAAATATTCATTCTGAAGCTCATGGATCCAAGAGTAATTTCAAATTTCAGGTCTTACTATTTAAGAAATACATTTCTTAAAGATTATAGCTGCCATACATAATGATTTTTCTGATGGATCTGGTAAAACAAATTGAAGACATTAGAGAAACGATTCACTATACTAGTTTCCATTAGGAATTTTCATAACTCACAATAGGAAGACAACACATCAACATTAATAAAAGTTTGAAAGAAGTTGATTCCTACCCTCATGGATGACTTTGAGGGATTTAGAATTTCAGTGGAGGAAGTAACTACAAATGTAGAAAGGTCAAGCAAGTTAGAATTACAAGCTGAACCTGAAGATGTAACTGAATTGTTTCCATTTCATGAGAAAAATTTAACTGATAAGATATTTCTTATGAATAATCAAAGTGGTTTCTTGAGATAGACTTTATTCCTGGCAAAGAGGCTGTGAAATATTGACATGAAAACAAAGGTTAAATCTGTATAACATAATCTAGTTGATAAAAAGCAGCATGGGTTGAGAGAATTGACAAAATTTGAAAGTTCTACTGTGGGCAAAATGTTATGTAAATAGCATTATATTTTAGAGGAATATTTCAGGAAAGGAAGAGTCAATTAACAAGGCAAACTTTATTGCCTTATTTAAGAAATCACTACATTAACCCCAGATTTCAGCAACCTGCACCCTGATCAGTCAACAGCCATTAGCGTGCATTTGACACACTCTACATAAAAAGATTTCAACTTGCTGAAGGCTTCTGTGATGGTTAGCATTTTCCAGCAACAAAATATTTTTGACATATTTAACACATTATTTTAGTTCTTGTATAGTAGATAACACTATAGTGTATGCGTAGCTTTGTTAGCACTAGTATTCCCCAGAATGACTGCAATTTGTTTTATTTTAATAGTTACTATTTGGTGACCTTTGTTTGTAACAAACCCAATAGCTTTCTTTACTATATGACAGATGACTAAAATGTCATCTCATTTTGATCGAACAAAAAGACAAAGATTACCAAATGAATATCTGAATTCTTTGTTTAAGTTGGAACGTTGAACATGCTTTTCATTTTTGCTCTTTCTTTAAAACATAAACTCTAGTATATGGTTACCTTTCAGAATGAACTGCAGTGATCCTCATCTCCTGGCAGTCACATTTTTGTATATTCTTCTCCAACACTGAATTGAAGGAGGGGAGAGAAGGCTTTAAACAAATGGATATTTTGGAAATGACAGAAACTAAAAATGAGCAATTTGGTTTAAATACATAAAAAAAACCTATAAAGAAAAGCAGGAATAAGTAACAAAAATTGGAAAAATAATTCTAGAGAGAGGATAATGGGTGTATAATTGTGGAGAACCACATGGCATTACAAATGAAAATGTCTTTTTAAATTTAAAAATTGGATCATAAGAAACTACTATGAATATCTTTATGCCAACAAATTGAATAACCTGAAATAAATGGGCAAATTTTTAGCTTTATAAAATCCTCTAATAACAAAGATAAAATAAACTAATTGAAAAGATCACTAATGCAAAAATTAAAAAAAAAGTAATCAAAATGTTCCCCTCAGAACTACTGTTTTATCTAGTGATTTCCACCAAACATTCAAAGAGTATCTAAGACATATCTTTCTCAAAATATTCAAAAAATTTAGTAAGGAAAATTTACACATTTTATGAGCCAATGCTACCTTAATCCCAGACACAAACTAGGACAGCACAAAAAATGAAAACTAAAGATTTCTCTGTGAACAGAGACAAATTTTCAACAATACCTTGACAAGTCAAACTTACCATGTTTTGACTGAATCATCCATCAGGACCAAAGGATGTCAATCCATGGATGCAATGATAGTTTAACAGATGCAAAAACACTGACATCATTCACCAAATCAACAAAAAGAAAGGTAAACATTACATGATCATTTCAATCGATGCTGAGAAAACATTCAACAATATTTAGCATTCACTTACTATAAAAACTTTCCATAAAATGAGAACAAAGACAACTTGTCCAAACATAATAAAGGCTATATATAACAAACCAAAGCCAAATCATACTCATGAGTGTAAAACTGAAAAAAATTTCTCCATAGATCTGCAGTAAAAACTGTTCTTTTCTACCACTAACATTAAGCATAATATTGGAAATCATAGGCAGAAGATAGGCATAATATTGGAAATATTAAGAAAAAATACATCAAAAGAAAACAAATTGGAAAAAAAACTGAAAAACCATACTATTTATAAATGACATGATTGCATGTAAAAAATACAAATAATCCTACCAAAGGAATTGAATAAATACATAAAAGAATATTTTTAAAAGCTTTTTTTCTATGTATAAAAATCAGAAAAAAAAATTATTTCTTTAATATCCCACCTACAATAAAACCAAAAGAAATACCTGGGAATAAACTTAATAAAAGGGACAAAGAATGTATACATTGAGAAGCATAAGCTATTCTCCAAGGAAATAGAATATAAATCCAATGAAACAGAAGAAAATGGAAAAGTATACCCTTTGGGTTTGGAAGTATAAACACTATTAAAATGGTCATTTTAACCCTAAAATTTTGAGGACAATATCTTTCAAAATACTCATGATACTTTAAAGGAAATAGAACAAACAACTCAAAATTTTTAGCCAAACTCTCTTGGAAGAAAAGAAGAAAAAGAAGATATCATACTACCTGATTTCAAACTATACTACAGAGTTATATTAATTTTAAAAAATAAGATTTTGTAACAAAAATAGAAACATAGATCAAAGGAGTAGAATAGAGAACCAAGAAAAAGCCCATACAAGTATGAGCATTTGATCATTCAGAAAGGGGTCATGAGCATACAGTGTAAGAAATAGTCTCTTAGACATGTCCACATCATGGTGGAATAGGGAGACTGAAAGCAACTACTCTCTTATAATATATAGTTTTAAAAAAGGGGAAAAAGACCAATACAAAATCCCAGAATAACTCACACTCTCGAAACAGACCAACAGAGCACCTCAAGGAAGACCAGAATATGGAGAACAAAGGTCTAAAGGCACCATACCACTCAGAGGGCTTCCAGAGCAAAAGTTCCTCAGAAGCTGCCACATGGGAACTAGCAAACCCCAGAGAAGGAACCCATAGCCAGGTGAAACTGCAGCTATCATCATCATGATCATTATGATTATCATCATCATCTGCAACACCAGCTGAATGCAACAGAAAATACCTTGGTTACTGAGAGGTCTCAGGAAACTGAAGCAATATTCCACCATTTTGACTGCTTATTGCACTGTGGAATGAGCTGCCACATCGGCTACCAACACACCACCAGATAAGGCACCACATCGGCTACCAACACACCACCAGATTTGGTCTGAGCAGTCAGCTGAGACCAAACTGACTACAACTGGGGCCACTTTTGTTGCTGGGGAGACTAAAGGAATTGGGACTGTATTCCACCACTGCTGCAATTTACAAGTGAGAAAACCTTTTCCATTGCCTAGATGGGGCACAGAAGTGGATAATTCCTCCTCACATATCTATTCCCTAAAAGGTCCCCAAATTTTTAGCTAGGAAGGGTAAAAGCTTACCTGAGAAGGACAATCTCCCAGCCAGGAGAACCCCTCACTTCACACAAGAGAGAAAAAAAGCCCATCTCTTTTTATTTTGTTTTGTTTGCTTGTTTTTGTTTCTTATTTTGATCCTGTTTTGTTTTGGGTTCTTCTGCCTGGTTGGCAGGTTTCTTTTTAGGTTTCTTTTTGCTTTGATTTGTTTTTCTCTCCCCACCCTTATCTTTCTTTTTTTTCTTTTTTTCTCCCCTCATTTTTTTCTCTCCTCCCACTGCCCATTTTTGCATTACCTTTCAGTTTCTCTCCCCTGCACTTGTGCCCTAGAGGGCAGAGACTTGGGAAACAGAAGCCAAGCCTTCTCATGATAGGAGCTGACTAAAGGGATTTAAGGAACAGAGAGGAGAGCAGAAGAGCAGCAGAGAGACTGGAGGCCATGAATCTGTCACTGCCATGTGGAGCAGTAGGGCAGGGAAGAAAACCATGCTATGGGTTTTGATCCTAACCCAGGCCAGTGAGGAGCATGGGGGATAATGCTGGAAAAATTTGTGACCTGTGTAAGTTGACTTGTAAATTTGGTAATTGAGAAGTTGGTTTAACTTTGAAACTGTGAAGTTTGGATATTGTATAGAGGACTGAAGAATTTAGTGTTGCTGTTTTCATCATAAGATGTCTGAATTGGTTGCTGCTATTGCATTGAATGGGTCTTACTAGTTTCAGGCCACTTAGAGTTGAAGTTGAAGGAATGTTAGAGCTGTGCATTTTGGAGAACAATCAATGATACCATATTGTTTTCTTCATTGGACTTGAATATCCCACTTTTGAAGGAGGAGCGATGGTGCTATATTGGTTTTTTCATCAGGCTTGAGAGTGGAACAACTGTCATTTTGTGGAAGTACATGGCTGAAGGTCACATGTAGCCTTTTGGACTAGAGACTAGACTGTGTGGTAAAATTACCAAAGAGGTCCCTTATACCCTCAGTGACTTTTGTCTGTTTTATCTTTTAATGAGTAAAACTGTTTTTGCCTCCTTATTAGGTTAGTATGGTTTTGCTATGCTTGAGTGGGCTGGATGAACACACACACACACACACACACACATGGATGAATGTAAGAAAAGTCATGATGAATGGCTAGAGTAAATGGAAAAACAAATCAATACTCCTTCCATATAATAATAGAGGAGAACTTCCCAAATCTGAAGAAAGAAATGAAAATAGACATACAGGAAAGCCAGAAGGACACCAAACTATTTTAATGAAAGAAAAGCCACAGCGAGACACATCATCGTAAAACCTCCAAGAATCCAAGATAAGGAAAAAATAATGAGAATGGCTAGAGAAAAGAAACAGATAACCTACAAAGGAAATTTCATTAGACTGACCTCAGATTTTTCTGAAGAGATAGTCCAGGCAAAGAGAGAATGGAGTCACATCTACAAAAAACTCCAAGAAAAAAATGTGCCAGCCAAGAATACTCTACCCAGCAAAGCTATCCTTCCTCTATGAAGGAAAAAAATAGAAACTTCTCCAACAAGCAAAGTCTCCAGAAATTTGCTCCCATAAACCCCCACTCCAACAAATATTGCAGGAGGCCTCAAAATCAAAATCATATGAAGTACAAATACAAAAAAAACAAAAAACAAAAAATAAACCCCAAAATGACCACCAGGAAACCATTAGAATCACAAACATCAATTATCACCTTAAATGTCAATGGTCTAAACTCAGCAATCAAAAGATGAGGAGTTGCAGACTGAATCAGAAAACAGAATCCAACATTCTGCTGCCTCCAAGAAACACATCTGATCTCTAAGGATAAGCATAGACTAAAGGTGCAGGGCTGAAAAACTACACTACAAGCAAACGGCCCCCACAAGAAAGCAGGAGTTGCCATTCTTGTATCACACAGAGCAGACTTCAAATTAACAAAAGTGACAAAAGATAAAGACACCCACTACATAGTGGTTAAAGGATCAATCCACCAGAAAGACATAACAATATCAACATATATGCACCTAATGAGGGAGAACCAAAATTCATAAAAGAATTACTAGTAGAACTGAGGTCAAATATTGATGGGAACACATATGTGGTAGGAGATTTTAACACGCCACTCTCAACAAAAGGCAGATCAACAAAACAGCAACTACACAAAGAAACAAAAGCTTTAAAGGAAGAGCTAGACCATTTGGACCTAATAGATATATACAGGACACTACACCCCCAAGGAAAATAATGCACTTTTTTTTCAAATGCACATGGTTCATTCTCTAAAATTGATCATATATTAGGCCACAAGACAAACCTGAACAAATAGACAAAGATTAAAATAATACCAACCTTTTTCTCCAATCATAGAGGCATCAAATTTGAAATCAACACTGAAAAGAAATAAGAAGAGTAAATACTACATGCAGACTGAAAAACAGACTTCTGGAAGATCACTGGGTAAAAGAGGAAATCAAAGAAGAAGTTAAAACCTACCTGGAGGCAAACGACAATGACGACACAATGTTCCAAAATGTGTGAGACATAGCAAAAGCAGTATTATGAGGAAAGTTCATAGCAATACAGGCCCAAACAAAAAGAATTGAAACAGCCCAAAGAAATACTCTAATCTCCCAACTTGAGGACTTCGAAAAAGAGCAACAAAAACATCCAAAACCCAGCAGAAGACAAGAAATAACAAAAATAAAAGCAGAGATTAATGAAATGGAAACCAAAAAGACCATCGAGAAGATAAACAAAACCAAAAGCTGGTTCTTTGAAAAAATAAATAAAATTGACAATCTCCTGGCAAGGCTTACAAAAAAAAGAGAGAGAGAGAGAGAGAAAATTCAAATAAACAGGATCATACATGAAAAGGGAGATATTACAACAGATCCAGCAGAAATCCAAAAGATAATTAGAGACTACTACAAACATTTATATGCAAACAAATACAGCAACTTGGAAGAAATGGACAAATTCCGAGAACAATACAGTCATCCAAAACTGAACAAAGAAGAAATAGAAAACTTAAACAGGTCAATCGCAAGCAGTGAAATTGAGGCAGTCATCAGAACTCTCCCTAAAAACAAGAGTCCAAGTCCAGATGGTTTCACAAATGAATTCTAACAAACATTCACAGAGGAAATAACACCAGTACAATTAAAACTCTTTAAAAAAAATTGAGAAAGAAGGAAAGCTACTAAATACCTTCTATGAAGCAAATATTACACTAATTCCAAAACCAAATAAAGATAGTGCAAAGAAAAAGAACTAAAGACCAATCTCCCTAACGAACACAGATGCAAAAATTCTAAACAAAATCCTGGCAAACCGAATCCAACATTGCATAAAAAGGATCATACATCATGACCAAGTGGGATTCATCCCAGGGGCACAGGGATGGTTCAACATCCGAATATCAATCAACATGATTCACCACATCAACAAAGAGAAAAACAAAACCCATATGATCATACCAACAGATGCGGAAAAAGCATTTCATAAAGTTCAGCATCCTTTCATGATGAAAGCACTGGGAAAAATTGGTATAAAAGAAACATACATCAACATAATAAAAGCTATATATGACAGACCCACAGGAAATATCATCCTCAATGGGGAAAAATTGAAACCATTCCTTAATAGGAATTAATATGTCTGGAACCAGGCAAGGATGCTCACTCTCTCCACTCCTTTTCAACATAGTTCTGGAAGTCCTAGCTAGGGCAATAAGGCAAGAGAAAGACATAAAAGGAATTCGAATAGAGAACAAAGAAATAAAGTTATCATTATATGTGGATGATATGATACTCTATGTAGAGAACCCAGAAAAATTGACAGAAAAACTGATTGAAATAATAAACTGATTCAGTAAGGTAGCTGGATACAAAATGAACACACAAAAATCAACAGCATTCATATATGCAAAGAATCAATCAGAAGAAGAAGAAATTAAAAACAACACCCATTTACCATTGCACCAAAGAAAATCAAATGCTTGGGGATTAACCTAACAAAAAACATAAAAGATCTATACAAAGAAAACTATAAAACATTCCTAAAAGAAATAGAAGATGATGTTAAAAAATGGAAAGACATTCCCTGTTCATGGATCGGAAAAATCAACATTATCAAAATGACCATACTACCAAAGGCAATCTACAGATTCAATCCAATTCCAATAAAGATCCCAATGAAATATTTTATAGAGATAGAACAAAAATTAGTGAAATTCATATGGAACAACAAAATACCCCAAATAGCCAAAACCCTTTTTACAAACAGAAGAGAAAACGGAGGTATTACTATTCCAGATGTATACTACACTCAAACTATACTACAAAGCCATAATAGTTAAAACAGCATGGTACTGGTACATAAACAGACAAACAGACCAATGGATCAGAATCAAATACCCAGAAATAAAACCACACATATACAGTCAACTAATCTTTAACAAAGGGTTAAAAAACATACCCTGAAACAAGGATAGACTCTTTAGTAAATGGTGCTGGGAAAACTGGATCAAAACATGTAAAAAAAAGTGGACCAAGACAACACCTTCACACCCTGTACAAAAATTAACTCAAAATGGATAGAGGACCTGGAAGTGAGACCTGCAACCATAATATACATGGAAGAAAACTTGGGCAAAACCCTTCATGAATTTCACCTCAGAAATTCATTTGGGGAATTTCATTCAACTTTGACTGGCAAAAAAAAAAAAATGAAGGAAAACATAAACAGCTGGAACTATATCAACCTAAAAAGTTTCTGTTCAGCAAAAGAGACAATAAACAAAACAAAAGAATCCCAACTGACTGGGAGAAAATTTTTGCCCTCCAGACAAAGTGACAAGGGTCTATTAACAAAGATACACAAAGAGCTCCTACAGCTCAACAAAAACAAAGCAAAAAAGATACTTCACCTAAGAGGAAATACAAATGGCTAATAGGCATATGAAAATATGCTCCATATCACTAATAATTAGGGAAATGCAAATTAAAACCACACTGAGATACCATCTCACACCAGTAAGAATGGCCCATATAAATAAAACAGACAACAACAAATGTTGGCAATGATGTGGAGAAAAAGGAACTCTCTTACACTGCTGGTGGGAGTGCAAACTGGTCCAGCCACTATGGAAGACTGTGTGGAGGACCCTCAAACAATTGAAAGTGGACTTACCATTCGACCCAGCAATCCCACTACTAGGAATCAACATGAAAACATTAATTCAAAAGGACACATGTATGTGCATGTTCATTGCAGCTCTGTTTACTATTGGCAAGAATTGGAAACAAACCAAATGCCCTTAAAACAGATGATTGGCTAAAAAAATGTGGTACATATACACGATGGAATACTACACATCCATCAAGGAGGACAAGCACATGTCATTCGCAGCAACCTGAATGGAACTAGAAAGACTCGTATTAGCAGAAATAAGTCAAAAAGAAAAAGCGAAGTACAGGATGGTCTCACTTATATGATGGATGTAGGGAAAAACAAATAAGGAAGAATGAAAACAACCAATGGGACTGAACCATGGAGCAAGAGAGGAGGAGGGGGAAGAAGGTGGGGGAGATGAAGAACACAAAAGATCAAGATGGTGAGCAAATGTTAGTGAAGTGGGAAATCCCTGGAGTCCATTACATTAGTCCATTACAATAATGGACTAATGTAATAGAAATATAAATATACATATATATGCAAATTTTAAAAAATTAAATTTAATTAAAAAAAAAGAAAAGAAAAGGGACAGGGTTATTAGGAAATGGAGAAATAAAAAGAGAGCCAGCCACATAGTGCCAGGCAGGCAGGAGAGCTGCTTCTCCCCAGCATGGAAATTGTACTGATTCCCTTTTTTTCTTGATTTATTTATATTTTTATATATTTGTTTCACATATTTGTGTTCCCTGGGGAACAAACACCACATTCCTTCCCTCCCTTACCACTCCCTCCCATCTCCTCCCCTCCTAACCCCCCACATACTCATCCCTTTTATGGAAATTTCATGTACATATCTATGTCCTAAATTGTCAACTGGAATAAACTTTATAATAATAACAATTTAAAAAATCAATACTCTTGAAGATTCAGAAGTAAAAAGAATCCAAAATGGAAAGAAGGGAGAGCTGCAAAGGAATAAGATTGAAACTCCAATAAATATCTGACACCATGAGAAAAGGAAACAGAATCATGGGAATCCCAGAAGGAAACAAGATCTGAACAATAATTAAAGGAAATAATTAAAGGAAACTTCTCAAATGTGAAGCAGGAAATGAAAATAGAGATTCAGGAAGCTAGAACACCAAATTACCATAATAATAAAAACTACTGCTGCAAGACACATAATAGTAAAATTCCCAAAAATGCAAGACAACATAATGAAGCTGGCAAGAGCAAGAAAAAGGTAACTAATGAAGCAAAACCTATTAGACTCACATCAGACTTCTCAGAAGAAACAATTCAGGCAAGAAGCGATTGGAGCAACATATTCAACAAACTCCAAGAAAAAAAAATGCCACCCAACATTTTTCCAAAGAGGATATATAGATGACTAAAAGACATGAAAAAAGATTCAGCATCACTACTAAAAAGAGAAATGGAATTCAAACCTTGGTGAGATAACATCTCTCAATGGTCAAATCACATTTATCAAAAAGTCTTTTTGGTGAAGATGTGGACAAAGTGGTTGTGGGACTGTAAATTGGTACAGTCATTTGGAAGGTAATCTATGTTTAAAAAAAACACAAAAGATCTAGGAATCCTGCTTCTGGGTATCTATCTGAATTACATAAAACCATCAACTGGAATTCCATGTTCCACAGTGTGGAACACTGCACGATACTGAAGATATGAAAGCATCTCAACACTGTTAGACAATTAGATAAAGATGATGTGATATACATACACTATTACTCAGGTACAATGAAGACTAATTTTTCC
The DNA here is from genome assembly GCA_004024945.1 of Uropsilus gracilis. NCBI lineage: Eukaryota > Metazoa > Chordata > Mammalia > Eulipotyphla > Talpidae > Uropsilus > Uropsilus gracilis. The sequence goes on along the minus strand of PVHY01007762.1, from coordinate 26,897 downwards.
ATTTGTATTAAAATGCAATGGACTTGAAAGGATTACAGGAAGGAAAGTTTATAAGAGAAACAAATACTGCATGACTTTAGAAAGATGAATAATATAAGGAAACAAAGCATATGAATTAAGTATAATAAAAACAAAATAAACAAAAAGGCACTTTACAGACTGAAACAATATACTTGCAATTCCAAGGAGGGGTTGATTTCCAAAATATATAAGAAAATATAGTGGGCATTCATAACTGATCAGAAATTGCCAGAGATCAATAATGTAGGATCGGTAAAGGGTGAAAGGTCTCTAAGGAATTGGGATGGTTATTTTGTAAACGCCTTTACTGCTTTTGCTATTCAAAGAATAAATATGACATTTACAAAGACTTCAATTGGGTATAAAGGCACTTTTACATGAAGTAGAGCAACTGGGGTAGGATATACTGTTTCTTCATATAGAATAAAATACACATTGATGGAACAATTTATCAAATTTTGTTTATTCATTTGTTGCCCAATTCAGTAGACTTTAAATGAGCATGGTTATTTTAGGTACAATAACTTGTGCTGCAGCACAAAACACAATTCATAATGGAAGACACTCATAAAACATTTGTATGTTTGTGACCAGAGGTCTGTGAGATTTGGACTCAACTATTTCTTGAGATTTTTTTGCTCTCTCAACTCCCAAATTCCATTCTCTGAGTTTGCTAAATCTGCTGTCTATAACAGAATAAAACTCTATCCCCTTTTGTTGAAAGCATACTGCATGAAAGAAAATGTAGGAAGACAACACTCAAAACTTGATATCTGTCACTCTGTGTCAGTGATTTGTATATGTTATAATCAGCACAACATCTGTGTGAATAAGTATTATTCCACCACCTAATTGATTAGAAGATTTGAGCTCAAGGAGGTTAGGTACTCTGTCTAAATCTGCAGTCATTAAAAATATTTATTAAAATACAGTTTAAAAAATAATATCTATCAATTATCTAAAATCTATTTTCTGCAATGTCTGCTGGTTTTTCATAAAGTGAATTATTAATTTAGAAGGTAAAACAAACACAGGAAGTAGCAGGGTAAATTATCCATGAGAGAAGAAAATAATACGAACAAAAGAAGTTTTAAGTGAAAATTTGGCAACAAAAATGCTATTTTTTTCTCATGTCAACAAAGGAGATTCTAGTGAAGGAAGAAATAGAAATATCAGGTAAAGAAGTGGGGGGACTTCTAAGTGTGAAAGAAATTAAATAAGATTGATGAAATGTATTATTTCCAAGGATACTACTATCTAATTCTTGCTGTCTGCAGTCTCCTCACAGATTCCACATCCAGGAGGCAGAAACACTGAGCAATTTAGAAAAATGAGAGCCTTTTAGCCAGAAACACTGAGCAATTCAGCAAAATGAGAGCCTTTTAGTCTTTGGAATTATGTTGAATTTTATTATCAAGGTTTATATTAGAAACACCCCTTGGTGGTAGAGAAAATGTCTCAGAGAACTTGTCAAGTTTCACTAAAATTTTCTCAGGTTAGTAACTTTCCAACCAAACAGTTATTTGGAAGGTGATATAAGGTGCAAAATGTTCTTTCTAAAACTGAAGCTTGGCACCAACCCTCTGATTTTCAACTGTACAGTGAAGGCCTTTACCTTATAACTTCTTCCACTTTATTCCCTCCAATCAAAATAGTACAAGTGCAATTCTACCACTCATCAGTCAGACAACAGAATTTGACTTGTGTCAGGGAAGATCCAGTTCTATGGTAAAGAATAACTTTCTGTCAGATTCCAAATTCCATGGAGTTCCTTTCTGGCTTCTGCTTACTGAAGAACTTGGGCTAGGACTCTGTTGTTGCTTCTGGGTACATCAAGTTAGCTCAGTATGTCTTATCCTGCAACACTCAAACATTTCTTTTTGTTTGTGTGAAATATCATTGGATAATGTTTATGGTAAATGAGTTTGGCATAGAGACCAAATTTATCCTTTCTCTCCAATAGTCTAATTGAACATATCCAATTTACAAATCAAGAATTTTCAACCTCCTCCTAAATAATGACCATTATTGGAGTTCCTTTCTTTAATACTGCATTTACATGTTCTTTTAATCAGTATATAACATGCTAAGGACTTCTTTCAGAAATTTTGTAAGTCCTCCTGTTGTCCTGCAGTCTTTCATATTTCCCCACTCATCAGCATCATTTTTTTTAAATAATGTATTTATTTTATTTTGCATTGTTGTCTACCCAGGGGCTCTCCCACCACCTTATCTCGTGTGCACCATCATCTTACATCTTTTGTGTTCATCCCACCACAAATCTTCACCCCTCCCCCTCTTTAGCTCGATGCTTCAGTTCTGCTGGCAGTTTTAAATTTTAAGGGCGTCTACAATTCTGGTGTCATAGGTCCGCTATGTAATCACCTCTCCCTTTACAACTATTGACTTCATCAAGAGCATCTTGACTTTACATATAATGCACTGCCAGGCCACTTCATCCTCCCTATTCATACCACTGTGCCAAAAAGGTGTGGAAGCTATTTTGAGTAGTGGTTAAAACATTATTATTTTGAGTCTGGGTTTGGAACTTTGGTTGCACTACTTTCTACGTATATGAAGCAGGTCATTTGAAAATACTCTTTTTCTCATCTTCAAAGGATTAACTAATTCTTCAGAGTACTCACATGAGGATTCACTTCAGGATTATTCAATTTATCCATTGCGGGATTATTCAAAGTCTCCACAATCTTATCTCATAGCCCACTTTCCAAATGCTCTGTTCTGCCAGCCATTGAGAACAAACCAGGTTTCAACTTCTTTGAACCCCCATGTGAATCAGTACCCTTTGACTTCACTTTCCTTAACATCTTTCTATAGCTCTATGACCTTCTACACCATCATTTTTTGGCTAATTCTTGCCTCCCTAATAATAATATCTAAATTATGCCCTGTGTGTTCACCCTTGCCCCTTCTTCATATTTTCAATTGAATTATCTTCAAGATTGTAGTTTTTATTGTACTGTTCCCACAGGCAATAGCAATGGAAGTCACCCAAGCTACAGATAAATACTATGTTCTAACAGCCTATGATTTAAAAACACTGAGCTTCTCAGATTTTAATTTCAAATATTCTACTTGACAACTCACCAGAACTTCTATTGCAAGAGATAATCTGCACGCCCTGAACACTTTGCCAATACAGCTCTCTGCCCCTGCACACCCCTCTCAATCCCACTGTTTTTCTGAAATATCTTTTTTATAGCCCAACCCTTATTCCATCCTCAGAAATCTGTTATATCTTAAACAACCATCCCCTTCTCTCTGGTCCTCAACAACTTCTATTACAAGAGCATCATTTTCATTCATCTATCTTGGCCATTCGTGCCTCAAAATCAGAGACCACTTAAAAAAGTAGCTTTCCATCATATCATACATGTTAAACTATCTATTTCTGTTAATTTTATTAAATTATTAATTTTTGAAATCAGAAAAGAAAATAAAATGAATCACATATTGTGTTATGAATGTATAATTCATTTGTTTACCTAATAAATGGTGACTAGTGAAAATATCATGTCACTAGTACAGTTAAGGTCCTCTTATTCATGTTTTCCATGGTTTAGTTATCTGCCATCAACCATAATCTGAAAATGTGACATAGATATTTTGAGACAGATATCATTCACTTAATTTTTATTAGTTTATTTTGTTGTTATTAATTTATATAATTTATGAATGAAACTTTATGTAGAGCGTTCAGTATTACCTGAGGTTTCAGGTGAGAGGAATCTTGGAACATATCTTCCAGTAAGGAACTATTAGGACTACTAATGTACTTGATGTTTCAAGAAAAAATGAGAATTTTTCCATTTGGTAGTGTTCCAGTATTAGTATTTTCAAATGTTGCATCAGGAACACCTACAAAAGTGAATTAAAAAAAAGTTTCTGACTTGACAACTTGGTATATCTTGACAAGCTTAAAGAATTTGAGTTTAAGTTCCTAGGTGGTGTTGCTACCATTACATGAGAACCATGTAATGAATATAGAGTTGACTAAGTGTCTCTCTGTTCAGGTGGAGTCATTATGTTGTCTGATTAGTATTCTCCCACTATATAAAAGGTAAACCTAAATGATGAATTACCCAATTGTGAATTTCCACTTAATCTGTGAAAAATATTTTTATATAATGCATTCATATAGAGATTTATGTTGAACAAGTGGCATTTCTATCAATGGTGATATTAAGATAAAGAGAAAGAGGAGTTATTGAATTGCAGGTTGATTACCAAGATGACATTTGGAAAATAGGGATTTTTATTCCAAAGGCAAAGTGGCTTAATGAAGAAGCAGATGTTTTTAAAGAATTCTCATATCATTTATCTTTATTTTCAAATTTGAGTAGTCATGAATCCCTGTAATTTTCCAAGTGTAATCTGTGAACAATTTGAGTGGTATTACTCAGGAAATAATCTCAGCAATATTAAAAGTGGATATAGGATTTTAAGATAAGTTTTCAGTAATTTCAGTAGTAAGAGAAAATTGATGCTAATTCTGGAGCAAGAGTGATAATGAGGTCTGGGTAATACATGTCTCACTGGTCTTGCTAGGTGACCAAGACCTTTGAATGAGAAGTAGTCAGAGTGGAGAGAGGCAGGTATCCAGGTGCAGCACTTAACTTTTGTTTGCATGTTAGCATGTTATTATGTAATCTTATTCTAGGAAACTACTAGAAAGGGAGAAAAGTAAAGGATACACTTCTAGCAGGGCAAATTTGTTCATTTTCCTCTAAACAGTGGAATATGGCAGTCTGTCCATTTTCACAATCTCTTTAAGGCATAAGAGACACATCTATATATTGGAGCTTCTCAATACTATAGAGCTAAACTGAGGTACAGTAAATTTGAAGTATCTCTTCTCTCCTCTCCTCCGTTCTCTTGCTTGTCTGCTCCTTCCTACCTTTCCTCACCCTACACTTAGAATACACAAAGAATAACCATGTTAGTAGGTAAATTATAGTACTACCATCTATATTTCAATGATCACCAGGAACATCTACAGTTAAATAATCTGTGTTTACTGCTTGAAGCAAAGGAGAACGCACATAATGTTAGGAAAAATACAGGCTTGTATTTCAAAGCAGATGGTTCATGTAGGATTAAAGAAACCTAAGTTCTACTATACAAAGCATGTTGCCAGAGAGCAGTGAAACATCACTGTCTAGTATTTTAATATATAGTGTTTATTAGTTAGAAGGTATTAATTGAACTAAAAAGAAACAACAAACATTTTAGTTCTAACACTTTAGCTCTATATTTCTATTTTGTTTTCATATCCCAGGATCATACCTGAATTATATAATTTTGCAAATGAATGATAAATCAATAAAATTTAATTTTAAAAATAATGTTTGCATCATTCAAAATTGCAAAGATAGGACTTGTGTGATCATTTTTGTAGTTTGAACATCATTTATAATTTTAATATATGTTTTGACTAGATTATGAAGGGGTCTTGCTATTTTCTTATTCTCTCTTGTTCACAGAGTGACCTACTATAATGCTGGTGTTCTGGAAAATTGTTTATGCTCAGTAGAAAAACAAGGCCTAGATGATAGAATCAGGTCAGCTTTTGCAAATATAGAGGTCTAGATGATAGAACTAGGCCAATTACTGTGAATTTGAAAGTCTAGGTGATCATGCCAACTAAGTCCCCTGATGCCCAGGACTGCTTTTCTAAAAGAATAACTTGTTCTCATTCTAAACAAACACACAATCTAAACACACACTCTAAAGAAACACACATAAGGAATTTTATCTCCCAATTTTAATTTTAAAATTTAAGTTATGCTACATTTTTATTTCAGTTTTTTTGAATGACTATTACTTTCCAATACTATATAATACTTAGGAGTACAGCTTCACACCTTGATCAATGTATGCACAAAACAATATTCACCACTAAGTTTTAGTATCACTCACACTGTCAAAATTGACCAGCTGTACCCATCCCTTTTCCTTTCAACCTTTTCTCTTTTTCCTCTGGTGACCAACACTTTGATTTTAGAATTGTATTTTTTATATTATCTATCTATCTACCTACCTACCTACCTACCTACCTATCTATCTGTCGATCAATCAATTGATCAATCTATCTATCATCACCTATCATTGATATACATATTCCACACATAAGTGAAGTCATCATATTTTTGTCTTTCTGAGTTATTTTACTTTGCATAATCAGCTCAAAGCAAAAAATAATTTCTCAGGTAAAATATCCAATACAAATCATCTAGTAATTTAAGTCTGTATTAGTTGAGGTTTCCTAGAAAAACAGAACCACTAGAACAACTACAAATACTGACGAGCACTTGTTATTTCTGGTCATTTCATACATTCGAGATTGTATCATATTATGGTCTTGTCCTCGATTATAAGAAATGATGAACAGTTTCATAAGGTCCACTTCAGTCTGTACATCTTCTTTGAAGAACTATCTGTTTAGTTCTCCCCATATATCTTCTTTGAAGAACTGTTTAGTTCTCCCCATATTTAATGGATTTTTAGGGTTTCATTTTTATTTAGTTGTATGTTTTGTTTATAGAACTTTCATATCAGACATAACAAGTGCTGGCAAGGATGTGGAAAAAAATGCTCCTAAAATGTAGACTGGCCCAGCTCTTATTAAACACAATACAGCAATATCTCAAAATGTTAAAAATTAATCTTTCATTCAACTGAGTAATTCCACACTTACTCTCCTACCTACAAATTTTATTGCCCTAATGTGAAAGGAAACTTGCACTCCCATATTTATTGCAGTACTCTTTACTATAGCCAAATTGTGGAAACAACCTAAATGCCCAAGAACAAGAGAATGTATAAAAATGTGGAATATATACACAGTGGAATATTATGCAACATCAAAAAGATACCTTCACACCACTCCAGTCCACATGGATGTAGCTGGAAGGATAATGTTAAGTGAAATAAGTCACATGTGTGACAAATATGTGGCATCAGAGTAATTAAGGTCAGATATAGACAACTAAGGGTCAGATATAGACAAGCTGAAAACATAAACCTTTAAAGCTAATTGTAGGCATGAAGCATCCAGATGAAATAGGGAGTGGGGAAAAGGTAAGAAATGAGAAAAGGAAGCACAATGGATTGTGGGTGATTTGGTGGTGGGTACACCACAGTGGCAGTACCCAATGGGTGTACCCAAATGCTACATCAATTGAAAATAAACAGATCAAAAAAAAAAAAAAACAATGAAGACTGAGAGGGCATAGGGCAAACTTATGGTGGCTCCTTCTATTCATCCTTACCCCATTTCAGAGATGACCCTTATGTACCAGTGTCCTAACTGGGGCTTATCTCAGGCTCTTTTGCCCACTGCTTTCTGGTTGGTTCTATCAATGCATCACTCTAATTCTGTCTATTCTTTTTCAGTAGAAAGTTTCTCCATTTCACAGCTCAACTTTCTAAACTCCAGAAACAACTTTACTCCACCTGATTTCCCAGACCTAGAGAATATAAATTAATGGTTGTTTTAGACCTTGTGATTTATTTGTGTTGTTACTTACAGCTGATGTTTTATACTACTTTATTGTTTAAATAAATCACAATTAGTTCCCTATATTGTTGATGGACACTTAAAATGTTTCTACTCTTGGCCATTAGTGTTGGAATGAAGCTGCTATGAGCACTTATTCTGGTAGGTTGTTTAAATATGTTTTCTCATAGGTATAAGATGACATCTCACAAAAGGTTTTTGACATGCAGTCCCTTATTAAAAGTAATGATGAACATTTTTCTTGTGTTGATTGTTTACCTGGATACTGTATTTGGTGAATTGCCTGCTTATATCTGCTGCAAAGTTAGTTGGATTGTTGGATTGTTTGTGTTAAATTGAATGTTTTAAATATTTTTATATTAGATCCACTTGCTAACTGTGTACTATACTAGTATTTTCTCCCATTCAGTGGTATGTTTAACTGTATATTTTGTACATAAGTACTTGTTGTTAAATACATTACTATATAAAAGTTATGTTTTATATATAACTATATTAACTGGATAAGATCTTTTTAAATTTAAGTTAATCCCAAGAGACTGGTTTTGCATTTATATTTCTTGCTCTAAGGGTTAAGTCATCAAAAACATCTTTATCATAGATTTCATAGAATGCATTGTCAGTATTTTGCTCTCTCTATATTACTGTTGCAGATCTTCCATCTAAGATGGAATTTAATTCATTTTGAATTTATTTTTTATTTACTTTATTCTGCCCCTCCTCATTTTGAATTTATTTTTGAGCTTGGATTTAGAGACTGAACTTCATTCTTTTATACATTGCCTATTAGTGTTCCCAGTTCCTTTGTTAAAGACTCTTTTATCCATTGTAAGACTGTATTGACTTTTTTATCAATTAAGTGTGTGCATCTATTAATTTAATTATGTGCCATTGATCAATGTGTCTACTTTTGTTTCATTATCATAGCTTTAATTAATATTTATTTATCATAACAATAATATGATCAAAGGTAACAAGATGTCTCCATTTCTCTTCTTTCTTTTCGTATGAATATTTTATCTATTCAAGACATATTGTTTCATATAAAGGTTGACTTTTTACAAATTCTTTGAAAAGTATTGACAGTTTAATGAGAATTCAATTAGCTACATGTATTGCTTTGGTAGATTAGATTATTTGTTGACATATTGACTCTCCCCATATATGAACATTGGATAAGTTTTTCCATGCTCTTAATTCAATATATATATACATATGATATATATCTCATATATATCCTTTAGTAACATGATTTTCATTGCATAAGTCCTTAAATTCATGGTTCAGCTAATTCTAGTTATTTGATTTTTTTATGCTACAAATGTGAAAGGAATTATTTTTCTTAAAATTTTCCTTTATTATCATTCATATAAAATGTAGCAAATTTTGCATATTTTGTAATCTGCCATTTTACTGTATTTGCTTATTTTTTCTACTAGCTTATAAGTGGAGTTTTAGAGTTGTAAATATATATATATATATCATGTTTCCTGCAATTAATGATAATATCAGTTCTTCTTTTCCAACATAGTCCACCATATGTCCTCCTGTTGTCAACTGTCTAGCCAAAATATCCCAATCTAATTTAAACAAAAGTGACAATAGTTGGAATACTTGTCTTCTCCTTGAACTTCAAGAGAAAGTTCTCAGTTTTGAACCATTAAATATTATATTCCCTCTATGTTTCCATTATATGACCTTTATTAGTTGAGGTAAATTCCTTCCAGTCCCATTTTATTTAGTTTTCTATTTCACAAATGGGTGCTGAATCTATTAAAATGCTTTCTTCTGCAACTGCCGGGATCATTATTTTCGTTTTTATGTAATGTAGTGCATTGTGTGATTTAAATATATTAAACTATCCTTATTTGAATAAATATCACTTGATCATGATGAATAACACTTGTAATATGTCGCAGAATTTGATTTTCTTGTAGTTGTATAATATTCGTTATAGGTATTACTTTATAGTTTTATTTTCTTGTGCTCTTCCCTCTTACATCCACTTTTGTTCCATCACATGAATTCCGATAGCTTGTATACCACTTTTCATTAGTCTTAAGGTTTATTTTTGTTTTGCTTTATTTTTCTCTCAATTCTACTTGCTATTGTGTGCATGCTGTTTAGTGCTTAAGGTTTTCCCCATTTTTTAAAAATAATTGATTTCTAACTATGGAATTATAGTTAGAAGCAGTACTTGATTACAATTTCAATCTTTGTCTTTTAATTGACATTTAATTTGTGACATATGTCCTTTTTGAACTCAAAAGAAAAAATATATATTTACAGAGTTTGGGGATGCTCGAGTACCCTAGAGATGGCTGCTAAAGCCTTTTTTTCCTTGTTCCAAATTTATAGCTATATTTTTGTTATTTATTTTCTGTTATAGTGAATGTCCATAATTGTGAGTATTAAAAATCATTAGTAGCATCATTTGTTATCAATATCTGTCTTTAATTTTATTAATAATCACCCTTCTTAATGTTATTCTATTTTTTGGTGTGTATATGAGAGTTTTTTCTTTGTTGTATTAGGCTCTTAATCATAACGCAATGTCCATCTCTATCTCTTATACTGTTTTATAACTGAATATCCATTTTACATGACTTCACTACAGCTATTCTTGACTCTTTTAATTACAATTTGTATCCAGGATTGTTTTCTCATTTTTATCTCTAAGTATGTAATTGTCTTTGGTTACTCTATGACTAGTTTCTTATAAATAGCAGAACACTGGGCTTTGTTTTATAATCCACTCAGTCACTGTAAAACTTAATTAAATTACAATTTAATCTGATGAGCTATGTATTTAACCTCTTTCTACATGATGATATATTATTAGGTATGTTTTAACTCTACATGTGTTTTGTCATTGCTTTATAATAACCCATTTTTGCTTCTTTCATGTCCAGCTTTGCATTGATATGATTTAATTTTTGCTTTACAATAAAGCCACTTATGCTTGCCTTAAATGATAACTTTATAGGAAAAAATATTTCAATCTTTTCCTTTGAGAAATTTAACAATCTTGTAACAGTCCATAATTGCTTGGATGGTTTACACTGACAATTCATGGAAAATCTCATAGGTTTTCCCTTGTTACTTATTTTTCCTTCTCTTGATAATTTTAATGTTCTATCTTTACTTTGACTTTTAACAGTTTAATAATAATGTGCCTTTGACTGTGTCAGGCTGGTATTATTTTGTTTGGAACTCCTTGAAATTCATGGATAATGAATCTGGTTCATTACACAGATTGTGATGATTCGCAGCAATTATTTCTTTAAATAAATTCTCTATGCCTTTTTCTTTCTCTTCTTCTGAAACTCTCATATATGGTCAATATTTATTTTTAGGCTTTTCTCAATCAACTGTTACAATAGTTTCATTATTACCCTTTTTTTTTCTCTTGGTTGATATGTCAGTTTTCAACTTTTCTAAAACTTTGATAAGGTCTGCTTTACCTGGCAGTTATACAAACCTCCCCTCACACCAATTTGATCATTGTTTGAGTGATGCATTTCTATACTGTTTGTTTTGCTCTTCTCTTATGTTCTTATATTTTACATGTGTTTTATATTCTATCTTTTACATGTGTCTCTTAACAGCAAATAGCTTAATGCTTCAAAATCCAATTTGAAAATAATGTTCTATTGATTAGATGTTTGGTGCATTCATTAATAAATAGCATTGATAATTTGGAATTTAGATATATACTTTAGTTTTATATTGCTCTTGTCTCTAATATAATTTTATATTCTTACTTAATTTCTTCTGGAATGATTTAATATTTGTATCTTCATTAACCTAATTATTCTATGGTATTTAAATACCATAGTTATTTTTTGTTATTTAATAATTAATTTCTGTACCTTTGTTACTTAATAGTAATCTGCCAGAAAGATTTCTTCACTTTGCTCACTATTTTATCACAGTTTCTAAAGGTTGACTGAGACTAATTTCTAAAGTTCTAAGGAGTTCTTATTCTTCTTCTAATCAACTACTGCTTCACCCAATTGCTTCTTCTGGAACACTACTTATTCCTTTTCATATATGGATGTGTCTATCTTTTACTTATATTTCTTTTTTCCCCACACCTTACTCTAAATGTCTGACCTATAATGTATAAGTTCTTTGCACTTTATCTTTTGCAAAACTAATTTTAATATGTATTATTGTTTCAATAGGCTTTGATATTTATCAATTGTTTCATAAGTTTTACCTACTTCTTTTATATCATATCCAATTCTATTTCTCAGTCTCCTTTCAAACAAATAAACAAAAATCTCAGTGTCTTTTTTTGCCTATCAAAATTATAAAAACAAATATCTTTATTGAATAAATCAAATTTATGAATACTCATGAACAGCTTTCTTCAGTTTGTTCACTGTAAATTTCATTCAAATCATCTAATATAACTGTGTGCCAGTTTGTTCACCTGAAATATTGTTAGCAAAAACAATAATTTTATATCCAAGTTAATATTGCCTATCTCTCTTCAAAAGGAATATGCTTTGACTTGCCAAAATCTGGATAAAACTGTAACCTTACATACCTTCAGCCACTTTCAGAAAGTCATAATAATCTGAAGTTAAACCACTTATATAAAGAACTGTTACCTTTGTTTCCCACCAGAGGGAAGGATGTTTGCTAAGATATTTATATTAGTAGTTCTAAATAACTGCCCAGCTTCCAATATCTGTGAATATTTCTTTGAATATTTGTGATAATGAAGTAACTATGCAGATATGTTTCTTCTCAGATCCATTAATGGCATAGGGAAAATCATCTCTAAACTACTCTCTTCCCCTATAGCCATCAAAGCATAGTATTGTATATATCATATACTATATATAATATATATATAAATACTTAACATACTAATACCTTCATTGAAAATATATATCATAATTTTGAAGCATTTTTGAACACTGTCATCAAAATAGTTGATCAAAATCACCTAGTTTACCATTTCTTGAAATTCATGGAAGTTTTAATCATGTGTTTACTCATCTTCCTCACCCACAAAACAAAAATGCTGATGGAAATAAACAAGGGAAAAGGGAACAAAAAGCATCTGGCTTTGTATGGGAAATAGTTGTTCCCATAATAATTCCAATTGAATATGATTGCTTATACTGTGTGATTCCTATCTTAAGATGATGATTTTCACAAACAGACCTATACTGTATAAATTTATACATCTTAAAAAACATCACAATCTACTTTTATAAATTGAAGACATAAGGTTCGAGGTATATTATAATGAGTTAGTTCTGAGAAGACAGAGCCTTTCTAAAATTTGAAATATCTTAAATTTTCACATAATTCTATACTTAGAGATGTTAGTAATATTTTTAAAGCTGTTTAGAATAGAGAGATGTGAAAAAATGGACAAAATAATCCTGTTTTATGCTTTAGATGTGAAAAAGTAAATAGATGTTGTTTAGTAGATCTTACTTCATAGGTGAAAAAGTTTCTGAATCTCTTTTGCCATTAAGCTATTATATATATGCATAATATTATTTTTAATTTACTTCTACTTCATGGTATTATTTTCCCTTGAAATTCAGTACAGTGTCTCAGGGCAAAGGAAAGTTCACTTGATTAACAACATATGTTTAAAGTTAAAAATTTCAATTTCTAAAATGAGGTTTCAGTTCTTGCAATCAATATGGAGAGTACAAGTAGCAGGGTTATTTTTGCAACATTTCTGACTGAATCTGTGAGCTTAAATATGGCTATGTCTTTTAAAACAATAATTCAAAAATGCCCTAAGGTCTTTAAAGATTCTAAGACATGAAGCTCATAAACTTTTCATTTTCTGGAATCAACAGGAGCCTCCAGCACATTTTGACTGATAGATTTCTACATTTCAAGTATTCATTTGGTACCTAACACATTTCTTGCCATCAGACTCCCCACCATAACTCTGCCAAGTATGCAAGAAAATCTACTGCTTCTCAATATTAAAGGTAGAGTATGGAAAGATTTAACTGTTTCCTACTATTGTCATTACCAAACACAGATTCAGACTAAAAAAAAAAAATAACACAACAAATGTGGGAATATGTGCATTTGTTCATTTGTTAAGAGCAATATCTTCTCTGTGCTCATGGGAAAAATATAGTTTGAAGACTTCGTGACAACTAAACTCCTGTCTATAAGACAAATTAGAGATAGCCGTTGAGCCACCTCGGTGATGGAAGAAACTGATGGGTCTTCAGGGCAACTTTAGTCTTTCACAGAAACAAAAAGAAAAGCATTGTAACTAGTATGCTGTGAGGAAGGGATGAGACACCCTGTCAGCAAGTCAGTCAGACAGATGGTTCTGTAGACCTGGGAGAAAAGTTTTGATTTTATTTTAAGAACAATGGGGAACTGAAGATGCTTTAAAATCAGTGATCCTGAGTACAGTTCTAAAAGACAATTTTGCTGTGAGGAAAAGTTTTGTAGGTAGATATAGCAACAATCTAGGTGAATGGTCATGGAAGTTTGGTCTAGAATGCACTGTTATTTTTTTGTATATCAGCTTGGCTAGGTCACAATATCCAGTTACTTAATCAAATCTAATTCTAGATACTTCTGGGAAGGTGTTTTTTCAGATGGGAAGGTATTTTTAGATGGGATTGTCCCCCACAATATGAGTAGGTGCTATCAAATCAGTTGGAGATGAGATCTCCTGTGGAAGATGGAATTCTCTCTCCAGGAGGCTATCAGATTAAAGATGCATCATCATTTCCTTCTTGTTTTTCCATCTTTTTATTCTCTCTACTTGTGAATATCAATAATTAGCATGATTAAGTTACCTAATATTCTCTCTCTCCCCGCACACAAACAGATACATAAGTGCACACATATGGCCCCAGTATCTTCTGCTTCTCTGGAGATATCTGGAAGATACAATGAATTAGAGAAATATATATATATATGCATATATATGAGATTTGTACATATATATCTCATACGTATATGAAATTGGGTCAAAATGGGACAGAAGTCTTCAACCAACAAGCCACATTTAAAATGCAGCTTCTGACTCCCAGGTTCCCTCAAATTCATGCCACCTGAGCAGCAGTTGCTAGTCAAAATGAAATCAGGTCAAAATGGGTAGAAGCCTCTAATCAACAAGCCACAGGTTCTCATCACTTGCACACACAACAGTTGCCAAAGTCACAAAGCAAGTTAAACAGCAGGGTTTTATTAACAAGGGAATTTAATCAGGAAAATGAAAAGTCCTTAATGTCACAAGTGGCCAATTATCTTATCCCAGTCACCATTTTCAAAGTTCCCGAAAACACATATCCTAGATGGTACCGCTTTGCCCCTCCAAAACAGACGGGCACTGCAAATTCCAGTCTTTTGCTGGCATCTTTGCTTCTTTTCTAGTGTTATGAGTTGTTCTGCTTCTTCAAGGCTCTTCAAACTTCTTCCACAAAATGTTGATCCCAAATCAACTTTCCAAATATGCCGCCTTGCTGAGATTCCACATGCTTCCTTACCAGGCCTGCCTTCAGTGGAGTCCCTGTTCACCCCCAGCTGCCTGCCATTCTGGCATCCTACTCCTCACCAGCTACATCTCTGCTGGCCACTCTCCCACCATATGGTTCCTTGCCACCACCAGCTCACTCTTCCAGGGGTTTTCCCCTAGCCAGGCTATGTGGGCCTGTTCCATCACTCTGTCATTCTCATCTCTCTTTTTCTTCCTCCTCACTCCTCCTTTTTTTATATGCCCTCTCTTCCCATTTCTCATTTTCTCTTACATAGGGTCTTTCAGACTACACTCACCAGGGTATTTTTGCCAATACAATTTTTAACTGCATCATTACTCTGCATCAAAAATACAATTTAACAAGGGATTTTATTTACAAGGAAATTAACAAGGAAAACAGAAAGTCAAACAAACAGTCCTTAAAGCCACAAGTGACCAGTTATCTTACGCCGGTCACCATTTTTAGTCCCAAAGGTCCCAAAGACACATGTCAGTGATGGTTACCCCTTTGCCCCTCCAAACCTGGTCCCAAAGACACATGTCCATGATGGTGCCCCTTTGTCCCTCCAAACCTGAGGCAAGCACTCTGCAAAGTCATCTTTCTTCAGTGTCTTCTCTTTGCTTTCTCTCTCTCTAATGTTCTGAGTTGCTCCACTTCTCCAAGTCTCTTTAAACTATTTTACCAAATGTTGTTGTACAAATCAGCTTTCCAAATCCTTGGTACCAGCTTTCCATGTCACGTTGCTGCAGTGCTATACTCTCCACATCAGTTACTCTTCTGCCAGCCACTATGGCTCTTTGCCACCATCAGCTCACTCATCCAGGGGGTTTCTGCCCAGCCTGGTCAGTCAGGCTACCGACCCATCATTCTCATGTCACCTCTGTCCCCAAAAGTCTCTCTCAGTCTCTGCTCCTTTCCTTTTTTACATTTCTCTCTATTTTTCCTCCTAAAAGCCAAAGGCTCCAATTTCTCTCTCCACATCCTCTTGGTGATGTGTTTTCTCTTACCTCAGAATAAAGGCACATTGAATATAAAACAAAGGCTCCAAGAATCGTTCCATTGCCTGAACCAACATGAACCTGACACACCTGGCATGGTGACGTGATAGGTATTAAGAAAATGATACCATTTGTTGGTATCATTTTTTGGTCAGGGAGGCACTGAGTTCTGGGGAACTCAGATCTCACTAATCTTGCTGGGTGATGAAGACCTTACTTGAGAAACAGGGTAATATATGTGTGGGGACAAGACATAGGCATGCTGTCACCTCATTTCACTCATTAGCATGCAAATATATTAGATCATTACACTATTTTTGTCTGGGACCCTGGCCAACACTGGGAATGGAAGGAAAGCAAAGACTAAACTATGCAACACCAATCTGGCAGGTTCTTAGAGCTTTGTTCTTTCTTTAAGAACATGATAAAAGACAACAAAATATACACATTGGAGCTTAAGCTTATACCATAAATAGCAAGCCTCTTGTTGCAGAATATGCAGAGTTCTGGACAGTTTAGCATAGTCCAGGCTGGGGGTGAGGGAGGAGGAGAACAGCATAGGGGCATCAAGGATGAAAAAAGCAGCTCTTAGAATAGACAAGAATAGATAAGGCCCCATTTTTTGGTTTTTCTCATTCTGAGGAATTCCTTTGTAAATAATTAAATTTTAATTATAACAATCATCCTTGTAAGATGCCAATAAATGGTATCATTTTCTCAAAGAGGGTTTTGCTCTCTAGGAAAAAAAAAATGTCTTTCTGGGTGTAGGATCCAGGAAGGTTTATTTTGCCCCAGACTTGCTTGATGGGAAAACTATGAGGAAAGTTTCTGGTTTGTTTTCCAAGCATCAGAAGTCCACTCACATCTTGGTCTGTGCTGCTTTTACTAAGGTTTCACACTGGGAGAGCTTGGCATCTGACCTGCACCAATAAAATCCAAGTGTGGTCATCACTTAATATAGAAATCATGCCCATGGCAATGTTTATCTTTTAAGGGGAAAAAACACACAAAAAGACCCAGTTATCATTTGGGTTCTTACTTTGATTTGAGATAAGACCTGTGCAGTAGAGTTCTGCACACAGTAGTATGTGCAGATGATAAGAAAATGAAGGCAAAAGGAGAAGCAATCCAGACAAAGAAAAATAATGGCTTGACCCTTGTGGCAAAATAGAATGTCAAGAAAGACACAGCACTTTCAAAGTCAGGTCTGAAAGTCTGACTTTCAGAAGCTATAATGACCAATGTAAGTAGCAAACGTAGGTAGTTAGTGAGTCTTGAATCACCAGGAGACAGTTTACTATAGTCTGGAAGCATGGCATGCCGGAAATAGAGCCATTTAGATTGTGCAGTTTCATGAAAGGGTGTGAAACAGAGATGTTTGGGGTTTTTTTCTTTTAACTATCACACAAAATTCTACTGTCAGGTGACTTACAGTGCACTGAAAATGTTACATTTGGTTCCATGCTTTCTTATGCATCCATTTAAAGCAGTAATACAGTAACCACCTGCTTTCTGTCAAACTCTGTTTTGCAGAGATTAGTTCCTACTTTTAAGCGCATTAAAATGCATACATGATATTCAAAAATGCAGATTCTTTAGACAAACTCTTAATTAAGATTGACTTTATTCCAAATGATTGTAATACAATGCTTTTACATAAAAAAGCAAACCCTCTGAAAATATACCAGGGTTTCAATGTGTGGAGTTGGTGAAACAGAAATGTGAGCTTTTTGAATGGATATTTTAAAAACAGCAGCATTGAGGGCATTTTCTTTAGTTGCTGCCTTGGTCTGAGCTGGGCTCTCTGGGTGCCTCTGCCTTCTCCTTCCAAATCAAAAAGTGGTCCATTCTTCAAGCACATCTGAGTGGTAAGTAAAGACTGTGTGTTGCTTTCTATTTATGCTTCTAGTAGTACATTTTGTTCACTGCTGCATTTCTGTCATTTCTTTTCAAATTTACTGTAATTTTTGTTCAAGTGTCTTTTAAAAATATGGAAGGCAGTGGAAATTTATTCTTTACTAAATCTCTGTAAATATAAAAATATATCTAAATGCAATGCTTTTAAATAGAATAGACTACTAGAAATGTCATGTTGCTTATGCTATAAGCTTTAAGATACATATTTTCTTTATTGATTTAAGATATATTTTTAAAAGTAAATATAATATAGTTCTTGCTTAAGATGTATTTCCAAGTATATCCAAATAATATGTAACATTAGTTTAAATTAATGTATTTCCAGCCAGGCACAGTGGCTCATGCCTGTAAGCTTCAGCCTATGAAGCGGCTGGGGCAAGGGATCCTGATTCAAGTCCCACTCAGGACAATATAGCAAGACCTAGTTCCCCCCCACCCCAAAAAAATAGCTGGGCATGGTGGCACATGCCTAAAATCCCAGCTACCTGGGAAACTGAGGCTGGGGATCGCGTGAGTCCCTGGTATCATGGGGAGTGGGAGCCTGCCATTCCATGGGCAACAATAGTGAGACCTAGTCTCAAAATAAATAAATCAATGAATTAATTAATGTATTTCCAATTTTAATTTTGTTGTTTAATAGTCGATAAATCTGTTCACTTTTATCTTAAAATCCCTTTTATGGTTCAGTATATACTTTCCTACTTCAGGTTTGCTTTTATACCAACTATAGATCTGCGGGTCTGTTCACATTGGTTCTGTTCTGGAACTCTAAGGAACTTCATGTCTGAATTGGGATACAGTCTGCCTGATGGGAGGTGTGACCCAGCCACTCAGCATCTCATAGCAGTTGTGCCCAGCAGCGGTTTACAGGGCCATCTTGTCACTTCTGTGCAAAGACCAGTCCAGATGCCAAGGCTACAGTAATGAGACAGGAAACAAACTTCATCTCCACAGGGGGAAAAATAAACATCATTTGAACAGTAATGCAATCTATTTCAATGTCTGTGGACTCCTCTGGCTTGGAGAGTCTACTGCTCTAAGGTAGCATTTAATGACTATCTACTTTTTTGTGTGAATTTTTATAATCTATCTTCTTATCTTCCTTACTTCTTAGCTAAAAAAAGTTTGTTAAACTTTATAATCATGAAATCTTTAATATTAGCTGTCTCTGGTGAATTGTGACAGACATTGCCTTTTAGTTAACAACTTGTAGATTACTCTGAGTCTAGATACAATTTTGACAAGAAATTGGCAGTGCTGTGATTGTATGGCAGATCTAATAACTTAACAGTTTGAATAGATATGAACACAAGTAAAATCACATCAGAAGTATGTAGGATTCAGGGTGTAAAAGAAATCCTAAGGGTTGAATTTCTATGACTCTTAAGTATTTGTCTGACATTTCCCATTAGTAATCAGTACTTACTTCTTCACTCATCAACAAAAAGCAGTAGTGTTCAGTATCTGGTGACTTAACTGTCTATTTTTAGTAAATCTTTTAGAAATAGCAATCATTTCTAAAATTCAGCTTTAGATAATGGAATAGATGATGCACATGGAATTATATGAAATTGACAGCAAATTATTATTTTCAGGGCTGCATTTGCATTGTTCAAAATTTGACTGTATTTGATGAATAGTCAGGCATAAATTTCTCAATAGCTACATATGCTGAAAACAACCATTTATTTCCTGACAACCGGTAAAACATTTCCGTTATTTTTTTCGAACAAACTGAAATCCTACCTTCGGTGACTATTTTCTATACTATCACAGGTTTGTAATTTGTTTGCTCAACCTTACTAAATTCAAATTATATTACCAAATTTAACATTTACAAAGATATATCAGCAAAATAAAGTTTTAAAGATTATATTGAAACTTTAGTTTCTCATTTTACTATCAATATTTAAAACAATATAGTTTCAGTTTTTAAGAAAAAAAGTAACTTCACGATCCACGTATTCTGTTCTTATATTTTCATATCTTTACCTATATGCATATAAAAGTTTTGCATTGGTTACATACACACACATACACATATATAAATATATATATATATATATATATATCAGGATGACAGCTCACAGGCAACATGGTGGTGGGAAAATTTCAGGGTATACAACAATTAAATATATATATTTATATATATAAATAAATATATAATATAACTTAACACATATTTATTATATAATATTACTTATTATATATCTATTATATATAATAAATAAATATATACATTCTGAATATATATTTAGTTTTTTATGCTAAATTTTATATATATATATATATATATCCTGATCTCTTGTGCTTATCCCTCCACTGATCTAAACCTCCCTCCTTACTTCTACCATACTGTATGCTTTACTTCTGTTGTCAGTTTGTTAGTTTTAAATTTTCTTGTCCTTTGTTTTCCTTATATTCCACATACAAATGTGAGACCATCTGGTATTTATGTTCTTCTTTCTGGTTTGTTTCTACTAGCATAATTTGTTATAGTTCTTCCATGTAGATGTAAATGACATGTTTGTCATTTTTGACTGCTGAATAATATTTAATTTCATAAATACACCATAAATTTCCGATCCATCCATTTGTTTGGGAGCATTTTGGTTGTTTCCATATCCTGGCTATTGTAAATAGTGCTGCACAAACAGGAATATAAGTGACCTTTAGAACTGTTGTTTTTGTATACTTTGGGTAGATTCCCATACGAGGAATTGCTATATCGAATGGTAATTACATTTTCAGTAGTTTGAGTGACCTCCAGCTACTTTCTACAGTGGTCAGACCAGTTTGGATTCCCACTATAAGTGTCTAGTGTTCCTTTTTCCCACATCAATGCCAGCATATTTTGTTGCCTGTTTATTTGATATGTACCCTTCTTACTTGGGCTAGGGAATTTTGATTTGTATATCCCTGACTATAAGTGATGCTAAGTCTTTTTTTCATATGCCTGTTATTCATTGATATTTCCTCTTAGGAAAAGTGTTTTTTAAACTCTTCTGCCCATTTTTTGAACTGGGCTTTTGGTAAAAGCTTTACATATTTTAATCATAACAAAATTTCAATTTTCGTATTCTCAGTTTTTTAATATTAATATAATTATCTTCCATGCCGTTAAATTCACTAAAAGCTACATCATATTTCATTATCAATAAACCTTTATTATTTTGATAAAAACATAGTATCTGAATTTTTGATTTGCTTTATTTCTAATATATAACTAATATACTTTATAGTAATGTGATTACTTTCATTATTTTTACTATTAATGTATTTCATATATTTATTTTTAATTATATATTAATTTTATTGAGGTGAAATTTATTTACAATACTGAATGTTATTCACAGTTACAGGATAAAACTTATAGGACTAAGGCTTTTAGATTAGTTTGTTCTGACTCTTTTGTTTATCAACATTTGACATATGTGTGAAACTATCTGTATTCTATTCTTACAGTCTCCCATTTTCTTTGAAAATATTTTTCACAAATTTTCAGGAATGGATTTCTGAATTTAAACACTTTTCAATTCCAAAATCTACTTGATATTACCTTATTTCAATAAAATTAAATTTGCTTTCTGTTATTAAAGGAATAATGCATTGTACCATTATGTAAGTTTTGATGGGGGCTGTGGTGAAATTGGGGGGCCATGGCCCCCAGCATTGGTGATGCTGATTTAGAACAGCAACTATTGTGTCTTGGTAGGTGGAGACTTGGAGAAGGGAGGCCAAACCTTCTCATGATGGGATCAGTAAGAGGGGATTTAAAGACGAGAAGACAGAAAAGAAGGAGGACTTAAAACAGAAAAGCAGAGCAGAGCAGCAGGGAGGCTGCAGGAGCAGCAGGAGCTGCCACTGCCATGGCCAGGCAGGGAAGGAAGCCATGCTGTGACCTTGCCTTCTTTCCCTAATTATGAAACTGTGAAACTTGGAAATTTTCTGGAAACCTGAAGAGAACTTACTATGTTGCTGTTTTCATTGTAAGACATCTGAAGTGGTTGCTGCTGTTGTATCAAGTGAGTTTTGCTGGTTTCAGGTCATTTTAGACTTGGAGCTGAAAGTAAGTTTTGTTAAGTACCCCATTTTGCTTGTTTGCTTACCTGATGTCAGTTTCAGATGTGTGTCATTGACACACATGACATTGTGTAAAAATATTGACAGCATATATACAAATTATGTCAAATTATTCACTAAAGTTCTAATTCTATTTTCATCATTGTTCTTTTTCCCCCTGTTTACCCACCCTGCCTTCCCTAATCCCATTTGGTAACTACTAATAATTTGTTTTATCATCCTGTTTATTTTTGATTAATGTATTTATTTATTTTTCACTATATGTTATATGTGAGAGAAATCATATGGTATTTGTTTTCTGTCCAACTTATCTCACTAAGCATAATTTCCGTTATGTTTATATATGTTAATATTTATCTGTAGCTGTGTAGTTTTCAATTGTGTATGAATGCAGTATCTTCATAATCTGCAAGATGACAGGCATTTAAGTTGTTTCTAGTAGAGCCACTGTAAGTTGCTAAAATAAATTTTCAAGTACATATGTTGGGGGCACCCCCTGGGTACCTCTATTAACAATGCTGATACATATATTGATAAAGCTAGAGAAAAAAATGGAGTTATTTCCCTATACGAACTGTACATTTTATAAGTTAATGACCTAGATTGGTACTTGCCATTAGCATAGCTAATACATCATTGGTTGATAAAGGCAAGGTGATTTGTGATGTGAGCTGATTGATGGGAAATATTATATAAACAGAATTTTAGAACAAAGAAAAAGATAAGCCATTTGGTGAGGGAGGGAGAAGAAAGATGTGAGCAGCCACATGGGCAGGCAGCCTAAGTCCCCAGGCCTTGAGACCAGACTGTTGAATTCATGACCTCGGCATACCTGAGCTGAGTGTGTATTCTGGAGGTGTCTAAGGAGTATGGTTGGTGGTTTGTCTTCAGTTGATTTAGTTGTTTTTGGAGTGACCATGAATGAGGCCTGAGTTTATGGACTTTGCTGTAACCGGAATCTCAGAGATTTAAATTCTGCTTAAAGTAAAGAGGATATGGCAAGATGACAACATCACACCTTCAATTTCATGCTTGGAAAAGCTGGAACATGTCAAAAAGAAGTAAGGATGCCCTGCATTTGGACACATGTTGCTGAACTCTGTAAGATTGGACATGTGGTGAAATGATTGGAGAGAATAAAGGACATAGAGTTTTGATGATGGTGGAACAATCCGGATGCTTTTATAAGTTTATTTTATAGTACATATGTAGGTAATCACTTTAGTAATAAAGAGTTTGTTTTCTTTATAAGAGTTTGATATAGGCTTTAAAAAGTCTGTTTGGAATTTTGGTAAGGAAGTTGTGGATGGCAAAGACAAAGAAGAATAAACTGCAGACTTGAAGATTTTTATTCCCCCCTCTGATCTGAGAGAAAACCAGGAACAGTCACAAAATGCAGTACATAGGCATAGGTATTTGAATAACAAAGGTGACTGGGCTATGAAAGATTATGTGTTAGTAAAGTCATTTGACCAGCTTGCAACAGGTTAAGGCTGTAGTCTGTTTTAAGAAAAGCTGGGAAAATGATTATTATGGTTAAAAAGTAGAGTCTCCCTCTCTCCCTATATTACATATCTAGTTCTTCTAGTTAGTGTTTTTGTATTTTACTGTTACTCAGACATGGGAAAACTAGATAGCATGGAAATTCTATTTTTAATTTTTGAAGAAACATTGTTTTGGTGCAAGTTCCTTTCACTGGACAGAGGTTTTAGTTTGATAACTTCATTTGTTCTTTCTTGCTTTAATTTCCTTTGCCTTGGATTTGAGTCCACAAATAGATCTATATATTTCAGAAGCATGTTACTGAAACCAGATAAAAGCAAGCCCCTGAATTAACTAAGAGATAGGCCAGTATTTAAACTGGCTACTACTGGGGTTTTCCTCCATATGTGTTCAGTTACAAGACAGTCCATATTTTAAGGTAAACAAAAACAGGCTTTATTTATAAAAAGAGAAAGAATGGAGTCACTGAGGCCACAAGAGACCATTAATTTTACTCCAGTCCAGATTCAGTCCTCAATACATGTTCCAATATAACTCATGTCCTAAGATGGCAACTTTTTTCTGCTCCAAGCCTGAAGTGAGAATTTTTGAATAAATGAACTTGTTGTTTCTCTTGCTGAGAGGCACAATTATCAAAGATGCATGTGATCCAAAATGATGCCTTCCCTTTTCTCCAAGCCTGATTTCAAACAAAGGAACATATTCCCAGTGTGGCATTGTCTCTCTGTCTTGGAGAGGCACAGCTTCCAGCTTTCTTTCTGCTCTGGTCTTGAAATGACCTGAGATATTAAGATGTGCTTAAAACAGCAGCAGCAACAGCTTCAGGTATGTTGCATTGAAAACAATAGTAATCTCAGGGTGACAAAACACTCCACAGCTCAAGATCTCCTATGCCTCACTCTCTCAGGTTTGCAACAACAACTCTGAAACATATTGAAAACATCCAAACTTCTTTACTACCAGGCAGGCTGTCAGGAATTTCATCATGCCCTTTGAAGATTAACAAGCCTGGAAGACTGGCATGGTAACCTGTTGAAATTCTCAATTCTTTTGTCTGGATTTGCTTAATCCCAACTGCACAAACTAAATCTTCAATGGCTAAATCTGAAATTCTGGCCCCCAAACCTCATTCATTTTCCTCGTGAAGGCTCCATCCCAACCAAATTTCCCTTACCTTCCGGGTCTGTCCCCTCTCTACTCTTTTCTTCATCCAAATCCTCCTCAAGGGAGCATGTCTGTCACCTTTAACCTGTGCTAAAATTACTTATGTTTTCTTTTATGTATTTTATGGTTTTAGAACATACATAAAAACCATTAATCTATTTTGAAATATTTTTATGGTGTTGTGATTATTATTATTTCCTAAGATAAGCCCATATTGCTATAAATTTGCCAATAAATACTGGCAAGTTTTTGCTGCATCATATATTTCCCAATATACCTTTAATCATTTTCCTACATATCCAGGTATCTCTAAAATTTTATCCTTGATTTTATAATTTTCTTATTAATAAGTCTGTAACATATTCTTTATTATTCACAAAATTATGATTTTTCCCTTTCACCTTATTTGGGGGGGCTGGTTACCCTAATTTTGACATTACTGACTAAAATTAGTTTTGTTTCATGAGCACTTGCAAATTATACAAAAATACTGGTGTTTGGGGTTGAAATGAACTGTATCATGTCCTCGTTGCCCAATTTAATTTGAGGACATTGCTTTTTTTGAGTGATTTCACCATTGTTTTAAGTTGTTTTTCAAGTCACCTCCTATTATTGTATTGTTGTCAATGTCTTCATTAAATTTATTAATATAAGACCAGGCATGGAGGTGCATGACGGTAAGCGGCAGTGTAGGAAGCTGCGGCCAGAACAGGGAATTGTGGTTTGAGTCCCGCTCAGGGCAACATAGTGAGACCTAGTTCCAAAAATTAGCTGGGCATGGTGGAGCGTGTCTGTAATCCCAGCCACCTGAGAAGATGAGACTGGGAATCTCTTGAGTCTGTGGTACCCTGGGCATCATGAGCCTGCAGTTACATGGACAAAAAAAAGCGAGACCTAGTCTCAAAAAAAAAAAAATTTGTTGATATGTACTTTACTTACTTCAGTAGTACTATATTCAGTGCATAGATAGATATAGATAGATAGATAGATAGATAGATAGATAGATAGATAGATAGATAGATAGATAGATAGATAGATAGATAGATAGATAGATAGATAGATAGATAGATAGATAGATAGATAGATAGATAGATAGATAGATAGATAGATATTTCCTCCTGTTTATCTCTTTACTACTGTGTAATAGTCTACATTGCATCCTACTGTATTTTTTTAATTGAAGATCTATTCTGTGTGATGTAAATAATGGATTCACCCATTAGAAACTTCTCATTTGCCTGAAATATCAGATTCAAAAATACTCAACTAAATGTTAGTAAAGCAAATTTACAATACATTAAAATACTCAAATATCATGATCAAAGGTATTTATAAATGCAAGGCTAGTTGATGCACCACATCAAAATTAAAGGAGAAAATTGCATTATGATCAACTCTATGGACATGGGAATAAGGCATTTGACAACATTAAACATCCTTGCAAGAGCAAGATATAACTATGGAAGAATATTGCAGTTTTGTCTGGCTTTAAAGATGGAGGAATGAAACTATGAGTGAAATAATGTTGACAGTGTCTAGAAAATAGTAAATAGCAAAGATAAAAAATTAACCTAGGGGCTCAAGAAAAGGTTATAACTCTTCTTATTACTTGATCTGGGTCCATTGAAACTTATTCTTGACTTATCAAATATAAAATTGGAAGGTGATAGTTTTATTTTTCTAGCACTATATTTATGGCAAAACTTGGGGTGGTAATAGAAGATGAATGTAATATTGGAATATATCTTCTTTGATTAGCTGTACTCTCATTTCTTGTGACTTCCTTTGTAAGTAGAGCATAAACATAACTTTTTGTGTGGAGAATCCTCAAACTACTGAACATGGAACTACTGTTCAATCTAATAATTACACTTCTGGAAATCTACCCAAAAGACATCAAAATACTAGTTCAAAAAGACACCTATATTCCTGTTTATAGTATCACTATTTACAATAGCCAGAATATGAAAACAATCCAAATGCCCCAAAACAGACAAATGGATCAGAAAGTTGGGGTATATTTACACAATGGAATAGTATTCCACAGTCAAAGACAAATTTGATGCATCTGTGATGACATGGGTGGGCCTAGAAGGAATCATGCTAAAGGAAATAAGCCTGAAAAACAAAGAGAAATACTGGATGATCCCACCTATATGTGGGATATAGGGAAAGCAA
>PVHY01007761.1:0-65487 GCA_004024945.1 Uropsilus gracilis | reverse complement strand
TTTTTTGTTTTTTTGTTTTTACCCCGGGGCTTTCCCACTTCACTAACATTTGTTAACTATCCTGATCTTTTGTGCTCTTCACCTCCCCTGCCTTCTTCCCCCTCCTCCTCTCTCGCTCCATGGTTCAGTCCCATTGGTTGTTTTCATTTTTTATTTGTTTGTTTGATTTTCCCTATATCCCTCATATAAGTGAGTAGGTCTCACTTTTTTTTGCCTGTGGAACCGCAGGCTCTCGTTACCCGAGGTACCACAGACTTAAGCAATCCCCAGCCTCAGCTTCCCAGGTAGCTGGGATTACAGGCACGCGCCACCACACCCAGCTATTAAAAACCATGCTTGATACTGAAGATAATATATATTTCAAGATTATAATTGTCTTCCAGAAGTTCTTACTGAATGGTATGGATTTGTGATTAAATAAGTTATAATTTAACATCAAATATTGACTAGAAGATTTTTTGAAGTAGAGATATTTATAATTAAAGGATAAAATGTTGCCAAATTGGCAACTTTGAGGAAAAAAAACTAAAATAGCATTTTACAAGATGCAAATCAGTGGAGTTTATAAAATACATTTTTGTATCATCAGCCCCTTGAAGTAGGTAGAGATTATCTTTTTATAGATGAGATTCAGAGGAGAGATTTGGATTTTATCCTGGGGTAAATTGATCCACCTTTAGCTCATTAAGTGAACATTTCTAGGTTTGCACCAGGGGTGTGGGTTCCAAGTCCAGTTTGCTTCTGTTTACCCATTCTGTGTAAAATGTTTCTTTTTTGAATTTGTTTTGCTGTCATATTACATTTTAAAAAATAGTCAAAAGAGGTGGTACATTTTGAAGAGAAACAGTATAAATAACATCAGTTATTTTGATGTACATAAACCCTCCACACCCCCAACACCCAGAATTACATAAAAGAATAACGGTGCTAAGTATTCATTTGTTAGATTGTAGAATCTTAGAATTCCACAGTGAATGGTAATAGGTATTGTTTGATAGATTGAAATTCTGCAGGGGAAATGGTGTCATCTCCCCTTGCAAGTCATCGAATGGAGAGAGATTCCTTTGACTTTGAAGAAAAGTTAGACAGCTTTGTCTTTGTCCTTTCATCTCTTTTGCAGCCCTTTGTATTTCTTGGATAACTGGGCTGTTTGCATTATTGGTGATAAGGAAAAGGAAAATTCACTTCTGGTTCAAATGTTGCAAAAGCGCAGTGAGTTCCCGCCAGCATTGTGTGTCTTAGTTCAAAAGACATTCACTGGACAGATTTTATCATTTACAAAACAGATTTCACCCCCCAGATATGCTCCCCCAGATAAACAGCTTAGATAGGGAAGGGGAATGGCAAGAGGCTTTATTGTTACTCATTTCATCTTGACAACAGCAGTTTCTCTGCTGAGTCCCAGTGAGGTAACTTTGCCACAGACATGCAGTACCAGCTTTGCTTACTGGTTCCGAACCCTTAGAACAGGGATTACTTTACCTGGGGGCCAAATGAGCTAAGAAGGTCTTTTTATGTTCTTAATTCATTGGGGGGGGGGAATTGGAAAAACAAGAACATTTTGCAACTTGTGAAAATGGCATGAAATTTGTATTTGTGTGATAAAAGTTTTATGGGGTACAGACATGGTTATTTGCTACCAGGTTCTCTCTGGCTGCTTGCACGCCTCAATGGCTGAACCGAGGAGTTGCAGCAGAGACTGGCCCGCAGAGCTGTGCGTGTTTGCTGTCTAACCCGTCACAGAACAAGTTTGCTGCCCCATGCACTAGGCAGCGTGTCTGGTCCTGGGCTCTGGGGAGCAGGTTTGGTGGACGAGTCTAGGATGAATGGCTGTCAGACTCTCATATTTCCTTTGTTTTCTGTCAACTTTGAGGCTCTGAAGTTGCTAACAGCCCCTTCTCCGATGACCCAGTGATCTTTCAGGTTCTCTGGGCTCCCCTTGTTTGGGAGTTCCAAAGCCCTGGGCAAGAGGAAAGATTTATTCTGCTTGTGGCTGATGCTTTCAAAGCAAGGCAAAAGAAGACAATGAAATATTACTTGCATAACTTATAACTTATGCCAGAAGACAAATATGTGGACATTTTCATACAGTCAGTGTAAATACTGTGGCACCTGAGAGCCCCAAAGGGGCCACTGTCTGAGAATAGTGA
Source organism: Uropsilus gracilis (assembly GCA_004024945.1). Lineage (NCBI taxonomy): Eukaryota > Metazoa > Chordata > Mammalia > Eulipotyphla > Talpidae > Uropsilus > Uropsilus gracilis. The sequence goes on along the minus strand of PVHY01007761.1, from coordinate 63,337 downwards.
TTTAAAGTGGTCTGGAAGTACTCTGCAGCTTGTATCCCTGAGCGTCTGCTTGTATGGGGAACATACTCTCTTGTGTTTCTAGTATTCTCACAGTTTGCAGCGCTGTTTCATTTCTGACACTGTGATGTCAAACAGTTCTCAGATATTTTCTGGACACCAGCTGAGTGTCCTGCAATTTAACTCAATTCTGACACTCTCTGCCTGAAACAGCATTAGATCCCACAGGTTGAAGGTTCAGTCTGTAAGATGCTCCCCTCTCCAGTCCTCCTCAGATGCTAGTGGCAAGTCTGGGTTGTTAACCTGTGTGCATCTGATTGATGGGCAGCAGATCTGAAGCTCCATGACCTCCTCCTTGGGTTTGGTTAATTTGCTAGAGTGACTCATAGAACAGAGAAATGTTCGTGTTTGTGGTAAAGGATACTGATGAACAACCAGCCAAAGAGAGATGTAGGACGAGGTCTGGACAAGTCCTAGGCACAGGAATTTCTGTCCCCGTGGATTTGTGGTGTACGACCCTCCTAGCATGTAGCATTCATCAACCCCAGAAGCACATCAGATCTCATTTTATAGTGTTTAACCTGCAGACCCCTCCTCCGTCCCAAGGGTCCATGGGTGGGGTGAGAGTTCCAGTCATCAAATCATTTGGTGTCTGCAGTGGGCAGCAGCACCCGAGTCTGTTGGGCTCTTTGCAAGTTACCTCGTTAGCACAGGCCCAGGTCTGTTCGAAGGGCTTCTGTGAGTCACAGAAGACTTAACTCAGGCCATGCCTGGGTGCCAGGAATTGGGTACAAAAGCCAAGGACATTTCTTAGACGGTTCTGTCTTCTGGCTTGATCAGCTGTCTCACATGGTCACGCTGAGAATGTGAAGATGATCACCATGTCGGGACTTAGACACATGAACAGTAGGCGAACTGGTATTATTTGATGCATTTTTTGCTCTGTCCTTGTATTTAGTTAATTTCATCCTATGTGCAACTTGGGGGGTGTTTTCCCCTCAATCATAAATGCTGATAATACTCAGAAGTGTTTTTTTTTGGGGGGGTCATACTGAATAACAGGTAAATGCTGACCTGTTTGAGGAAATAGAAGGTTTCCCCAGGCTTTGATTTTTAACTCTAGGAAGGAGCTGTCTCTCTAAAGCTGTGGGCTTTAATTGTTTCCTTCCAGTTAATTTTCTCAGCATCATAATGGTGTAGTGAAGAGGTCTGGATCATAGAAACTTCTGACTAAGTGCATCCCTCAGACCTAGTATATTGGGGTGTCCTACTATAGCCTCTGAAAAGCACTGGGTCACTGTCCTTTGTTGTTGAATTATGACACACAGTCAGAAATTAGATAAAACATGAGTCCAGCTTGAGTGTGTTTTCTCTAAGTGAACATACTGCTCATAGCACGCAGACAGAATTCAGAACATGACCAGCTCAAGTAGTTTCCCTTAGTCACCCTGTGCTACAAAGGGTTGACAGTCCTGCCTGCCTAATCTGCCTTGTGTTATCTAACTACAGTGCTAGGTCTGCTTCGCATTTTTCAGCCTTCCCAGTGCCTAGGCGCCGGAGGAAGCCCTTGAGGTTTGGGGGCCTTCTGCTAGGTGGCAGTTTGTTGCTCAGGGCCCTGGCACCCTGGGATACTGCCAGGGCACCTGCCTAGTTTCCCAAGGCCTTTCACCGCCAGGCTCAGAGTAGTTGCCTAGAGAGGAGCGCTTGCTCCGAGATTTAGTACTTGTGGCATTTTCTGTCCAGCCCCAGTGTGCTGTGTGGACTTTCCCTACTCCTCTTCCATGACATCTTGTGTGACTTCTCCCCAGCTCTGATCTCCAGGGTGCAATTGGCGAACGATCTCTGCCTGGGTCCTGCCATTTTCCTAGCACAAAGCTTGACCCTCCAGTCATTTCAAGTTCCCTTACTGGACAAAGCTCTGACATTTTTCATATGATCAACTTTCATTATCCTGAGTTACCAACCAACTTCTCTTGGTTGGTTTAACCTCCATATTTAATGACAAAGTTGGTTTTTATTTTATGATTGGGGCAAAAATTGCCCTTGAATTTATGAAATAAAGCATACGTTTAAAAAGTTTAACAAGATGGGATAATGACTACCTCAAAATGTAGGTTTAGAAGCTAAGGACTTTTTTGTAAAATAGTTTCTCCTACTTGGAATATTTTATGTTGGCCTCTCCTAGACAGACGGGGAACAGCTTGTTTTCTGTGTTAAGTTATGAAGCCAAATTCTTTCTGTGTATTCTTTTGGTTTGGGATTCTGTTCACCTGAAAACTGGGCTATTTTTTTTCGAATAGCACTGGGTTGTTTGGGTACTTGGAGGAAAAGCACTAGCTTGGACCAAGTGTGATCTGAATCCCTGCCATTTATCCTGCCACTGCCTTCTGCCGCGCAGCCTCGGAAATGTTAAGTATCAGTTGGTAGTCGGAAGGAAATGTTTTTGCTCCAGTCTTCGCTTGCCAGTGGGTGCTGATTTGGCAGGGGAGTGTAGGAAGCTTTTGAGAAGGACAGACTGACTCTTCACCAACAGAAAACTAAAAATTCTCTTCGGTCCACAAACAAGCGCCTCCTATGTCCAGGCACTGGCCTTGGCACTTGGGACATATCACCCCACGGAATAGACACAGTGTGACTTAACCTGTGGCGGGGGTGACAAGCGGAGGGGGGGAGTGCTGGGTGGTTGTGGGTTGCTCTTCTGATATTGTGTCCTAGGTTGGTATGGTGACAGTTGCTCTGAAGCAGGGCTCAGGAATCTGCGGTCAGCCTATCTGATGATGGAGAAAACAGAGTCCAAAGACTACAGCAGGAATGTACCTGAAGTCTGGGCATGGTGGCGCATGCCTGTAGGTGGCAGCCTAGGAAGCCATGGCCGGGGCCAGGGATCACGGTTCAAGTCCCACAGGGGGGCACGTAGTGAGACCTATTCCCAAAAAAATAGTTGGGCGTGGTGGTGTATGCCTGTAATCCCAGCTACCTGGGAAGCTGAGGCTGGGGATTGCTTGAGTCTGTTGGTACCCTGGGCAACGTGAGCCTGCGGTTCCGCAGGCAAAAATAGTGAGACCTAGTGTCCAAAAAAAAAAGGAATGTACCTGAACTGTTGGGGGACCCGTGAGAATGCCCGGGGGGGGGGCTGAAACTCAGGGATTTAGGGGCTACTGCAGGGCTGAAGACCAGTCTAAGATAAGGAGAGGTGACCCACCGTTGGGCTCTGCTCTGTACAGGAGTTTTAAGGAGAGGACTGGAGTGACCTCATGTTCAAGAATCGCGGCTGCCACCTTGGGAACAGCCTTACAGCCGGTGAGGACTGGGGTCTGGAGACCTGGAGGGAGTCTGGTAAAGAGCCGGAGCCGGTGACTTGGATGGGCAGAGGTGGTAGGGAGAGGCAGGTTCTCGGTGCATTTGGAACATAGACCAGAAGGTCTTCGTTGGCCAGGTGGCTGTGGCATTGGAAACCATCAAGGTTCTGGCTCAAGGGATTGAATCATGGCCTCTCCGCATCAGAGGGCCAAGGGCAGGTGTTGTAAGTGAAAGGTTAGAACTTAGTTTGGGCCTTATTAAGTTTAGGGTGTTTAAAGACTTAGTCTTTATTGTATAACAGTCAACTGACTACATAATTAGCTTTAAAAGTCTTATTGGGCTGTAGTAAATGAGGACTTTTTTGGCAGGGGGGTATTTGATATTTCTCCTCAAGTCACCCCAGCATCTGTATGGATGGATCTTTTGAGAAGTTTAGTATTTCCTTTTCTGCTAACTTGTCTGACATTGATGTGGACTATTAACTTTATTTCTTCTTTTTTTTAGACAAAGTTTTGTTTCATTCAATTCTTTATTCAGGGAGTTCCAAAATTTTTCATATGAGAGGAAAAAAAGTGTTCTTCCCCTGGACTCTGTTAGACAAGTGATGTTGGTGTTGGAATGAGAAGCATTCTGGGCAGTAGTTGAATGTCACTGACCCTGTAAGTCTCTGAGGACAAATATTCACCATCAGGTAGGGGCGTTGTCTTCAAACACTCTTCTGTTTCTGAGAATACTTTCCTGACTGCCATCCTTTCCCCCATAGGTAGAGGTGGCTAGGGAGAGCCTGCTTGTGTTGAATAAATGATGATTATCTGGAAACTTGAGGCAGAGTTATTGTGGATACAAATTTTTGAAGATTAAAGTCAGCTTAGCACTTCATATTACCAGTGTATTTTCATGTTTACTCCAGCTAATCTGGTTTTGCTTGAACCTTGTGCCCTTGCCTTTAAAGTTAATATCATTTAATGCTTATTTTGAAAAGCCCTTATTCTCCTGCTTGGATTTATGGTGGTAACAGTGCCCTTTTAACATTAAGCTGTGCTTTATCACTAAGGTATAATTTTACATTACATTAACAATTCCAGACCAGTGGGATTTCAAAAGTGTAATAGAAATTATGGGTTTAAAACAAAGAAGAAAGGTATAAGCAATCAGAGCAACTATTTAAGAATTTCTTCTTTTTTTTTAATAGCTAGTTTTACTAACCTTCTGTCAATGTGACTTTTTTTTTTTTTTAATAATGATGATAGTATTTACCTTGTGATTTAAATACTGGCTGGAGGTAGAAAACATTCTTTTGGTGGAGAAACATAGATAAGGTAGTACAGCATATATGACTCATAAATGTGTGATATCCATTAAGTATCAGCACTGTTAGTAGGACTTTTCTTGGTTAATTGTTGTGGAAACAGGTGGTCTTGCTAATGATGGGGTAGAAGCTAGCTGCTATTTTGATTAGTATAATTATCAGTGGAATGGTATTTCTGAAAGTAGTAAGGATAGTGACATTGAAGTCTGAAATCCTGAATGTCCATAACAAGCAGACCTGGATGTCTGTTCTCAGTTAGCTCATAAGCTAAAGGATATGTGAACGGGCGCCTTGGCAGTAGATTTGGGAAGACTGTCTCCTGTCAGTGAAGGAGCTGGTGTGTGAGTGACACGGGCTGGGTCAGGAGACCTGTGCTCTGCGCTGGGCTCAACCATGTCCCAGCAGAGTATTTGGGGCCTGGAGCTGAGCTCTGGGGCTGGAGTTGCTTGTCCTCTCTGCTCCTCTCTGCCTCACCGAGTTGCTGGGAGTCATGAAACAGGTGCTTCCTGAACTTGCCGGCCTTGGTGGACGGTGGTGTTTTTCTGAAACAGTTGAGGAATAAGGTTGTAGAAAGACTGTTCTTCCGCCTTCCTGGAGGTTGCCAGCGTCGCTCCATGTCCTCGTCTGTCTTGAGCTAGTGGAGGGAGGCAAGAGTTCTGGCCTGTGGCTTCATGGCTTCGCGTTTGCTCCGGTGGCAGCCATCCACCCAGGCCGTCCATCTGCACAGAAATGAGCTCTCTTTTCCACAGTTCCAAATACAAATTTTTGTCTGAAGATTGACTCATTTTCTCTGTCAGGCCTGTTCTTGGGCTATGTTCAGGAACAAATCCTGCTTGTTGATGAGCTGTCTCCGTGTCTGTTTACAGAAGGTCCTAGTGTTTCCTTAAGCTTGTGACAGATTCAGGCGGTGTTTGAAGCCCATCCTCCCCTCAACTTAGACTTCTGCTTTCTTCTTCCTGTCCAGGTGCTGCATCTGCAATGGACACAGAGGGGTTTGGCGAGCTGCTGCAGCAGGCCGAGCAGCTGGCCGCCGAGACCGAGGGCATCTCTGAGCTTCCCCATGTGGAACGGAACCTGCAGGAGATCCAGCAGGCGGGGGAGCGCCTGCGCTCACGCACCCTCACGCGCACATCTCAGGAGACGGCAGATGTCAAGGCGTGAGTACCGGCAGGAAGGCCGCATTGGTGCTGGGGGCTTGGGAGCGGAATCTGTCTCTTCTTCCCTGCCTTGACTCTGGGTAGAGCTCTGTAGATGACAGACACAGCCAGAGTCTCGGGAACCCAGTGAAGGCTGTAAGCACAGCTGGAGTCTTGCCTTGTCTCCCTGCCTCTTAAGTTCTCCAGCTTTTCGGTTTCATTCAGATGGGAGCCCGTGTCACAGGCAGAGATAACCAGGGACCTTTGTTGCCATCATTTCTGCTTGGAGCCGTTGACCTTTGGATTTTCCCAGAGGTTCCTTCCAGAATAGCATTAGCAACTGTGGGCCGTACATGAGTGTCACTCCAGAACCAGAGAGCTCTCAGCAGCAGGCAGTTTGAAGAGCATTTGGAAGACATTGCAGAGTGTGGATGAGAAATTGGTGTCCAATAAGGAGTGCTGCTGTCTGCTTATTGCCAGTGACCCCAGGGGCTGCTGCTGAAAGGCCTTGGAAATGCAGTGCTGCCAGTTGATCGTGAGGCAGGAAAATGGGTGCGCCCCAAGAGCTTGCAGTTGGAGAAAAGTGCTGACTGATTCCTTGACCCTGGCAGCTGCTGCCCCACAGCACCAAGTGAGCTGTTGATGCCACAAACATGTGGTTGGGGTCTCCGCTGCGCCAGGCCTGGGCCATCTCTTGGACTACAGCCTGAGTCAGACATTATCCTCAAGGAACTTGTAATCTGGAGAGGCAGAAACAGAAACTGTGCACTTTTCACAAGAAATGTGATTGACTGACTTCTTACTGTGCATTAGAAACTTGGCTAGACTTGTGGTTTTGCTCACGCCTCCCAACTAATGTTAGAACTGTTTTCTTCACATTACAGTTGGATAGCTGAGTCAGAGAAGGTAAGTAACCCTTGCAAGTCACACAGCTGGCCAGTGATGAGCCAGGAGTCAAACCCAACAAGACTAATTCTGTTAGCTCTGTTAGGAGGGCCAGGGGAGCGGCGAGGGGTACTGTTATGTGTGCCCTGGGTGGCTCTAGGAAGCTCCTGAAGGTCTGTGCGGGAGATGGTCAGTCATCCTCTCAGGCTTCAGTCCTTGGTGTTAGTGTGGGACATTGTCTGCTCTGGGTACATGATAAATGTCACAGGAATGAGACTGCCTTCTTTACCCCACTGACCTTACTAGCTGGTGATGTGACTGCTCTGCTGGGCCAGGTAGGATGTAATGGAAATTGTTCTCTAGGCCACCCGACATTTGCACTTCTTAAAAAAAATCAGTTCGTTTTGCCTCTATCAGCGCTGGTAAAGGCGAGCCAGAGGAACCCTGGCTGGAGGGGTTTTCACTCTCCAGCCTTGCAGCTAAGCACGGCCGACTGTGCACACCATCCCAGCACCCAGGCAGCCTCTAGATATGCTACAGAGCCCTCCCCTGCTTCTTCCCGTAGCTCCTGGCTGCCAGCAGTCACCCCAGCCTCGGACATGCACACACTGCTCTGGTGGCAGACGTGCTGCTGGCGCGCAGGGCTGGGATGCCAGCTGAGTTGCTATAGCTATAATTTAATTGCATCAGCTTTATAGCCTATTAAGAACAAAAAAGGGAAAATGTTTCTTGGTAACAGTTACCAGTCAAACTCTTTCTTGTAAATTTCCATTCTTCCTCATCTCTTTCTACCTTAAATTCATTATTTTGGGGTGGAGGAAGTTGAAACATGGAAAGAAGGGCTATAGGGCGGGGCTAGTGCTTAAAAAGAAACCAAAGAACTAATGACTGTATTTTTCCATCTTCTCGATAGACAGAGACATAAAGTGCACTGTGAATATTTTAGTACAGGATGAGGGCAGAGGAGAGAACGGAGCAAGAAAAATTTCCTTACAGGAAATAAATTTTTGAAGAAAATTCCGTCTTGAAGATGAGGTAGATTAGGATGGAATGGTGCTGAATTCTGCTGTTTGAAATGGACTTTGTTGGCGTCTTTGTTTTAGGAAACAGACTTGATAGCTTTTTTCCTGTGTGCTTGATATTTTTACATTGTTAAATTTCTGCACACATGTAGAGGAAGATGCAAAACATAGATAAAGGTGTAAGTCAGGGCTTGGCAGACTCCGGCCCACGAACCAATCCAGGGAGCTGCCTGTTCAAGTTTTATTGAAATGCAGCCACACGTATTTGTTTATATGTTGTCTCTGCTGCTTCTTTGCTGCAGTCATGGAGCTGAGTAGTTGTGGTAGACACTGTATTGCCTGCAAAACCTGAAATATTTACTGTCTGCCGAGTCCGTTTGCTGCTCCTGCTATAAATAAGTACACACTGAACTAGCACCCTGGCGCACACTGCCGTTCAGACAGGATGTTATCAGTAGCTGTGAGGTCCTCCCTGGATACTCACCATCAGTTGTATTCCCCCCCTCCTTTCCCAGCAGAGATGCCTCAGTGGATTTTTCCATTCATACTCCAAAGCCAAACAAATTAGAGGCAGATAGAGGAAAAACCAGCAATCACTTTCTCTCCCTAACTTTATCTGAAGTAGTTAATTTGTGTAGTCTTTCACCCTTTTCTCCATGTTCATGCAAAGCATGCACAAACATTTATTTGCCCAGAGTTACACAGCGAATTACAGCTTCACTTGGAATACATTTAACTTACTTTCTAAGCACTTTTTATTCATACACACGGTGCCATGCTTTATATACTTTACAGGCATTATATACTTACTCCTTCAGATAGCCCTGTGAAGTAGGAGTGATTTCCTCCATCTTATACTTGAGGAAGATCAGCTATCAAGTGTCTAAGCCAGAAATCAAAGGCAGTTTGGTCAGTAAGTGGGTGCTCCCCTGGTCCTCCCTTATGTGACAACCTGCAGTCCCCAAAGGATTGGCCGACCTTCTTATGTCAGGTCTTGAAGCCTGAGAGGTGAGAGAGGAAGGGATTTTTCTCCCTGTATTTAACAGAGGAGAAAAATGAAGCTTGGCAAAGGGTAGTATCCAAGATTTTCACTCAGTCAGAGCAGGTGGGGCTTGGCCCAACCCGCCTGACCTTTTCTCTGCTCCCCATGTATGTGGAGACCAACTTCTGTCCTTTCACTCTCCTGGGACTAGAGTGTTTGACTCCTGCCTCTGTGGCCTTCTGTGCGGAAGAAGCTGCCTAGCTAGTATGAATTGGGGCAGGTAGAGGGCAGGAATCAGGAGGTGGAAGTTTCTCATCTATCATTTATTTGTAAAGCCCTCCCCACTGGAGATTCCTTACCTCCTTCATCAGTCCTCCCTTCTTTACCCCAGCAGGACTTTTGCATATAAACTGCACTGCGCCCTCCTGCAGCCACTGCTTACTTAGATGACCTTTCTCTTCCAATAATGCTAATTGCCAAGGTGCTCAGCCTTGGCATGCCTTAAAATTGCTGCACACTGGTATATCCACATACCACTGGCAGAGGCCTGGTTCCCATGATTTTTGACAATATCTAGTGAGTGTAGTTTGGATCCAGAGGTTGCACTTTGGAGGGTTTATCTTAGAGATACACTTTGGCAAAAGTACAAAACAATGTATGCACAAGGATAATCTTTGCCATAATTGGTACAGTAGCAACAATTGGAAACAGTTCTAATATCCATGAGTAGAGGCTGGTTGAAAAAGTGTGGTATATCCATATACAGGAGTACTTTTCAGGAGTTCAAAGAAATGAGGATATATGCTACCATATAAAATACACATATGCTACCATATAAAATACTCTAATTCTAATTTTGATTCCAGAGCATATTATTAAATAAAGTAAAAAAATGCAAGGTTAAGAAGGTGTATGATCCTCTCTCATTTGTTTAAGATAGTAAGATAGCCTATGTTCATGAATCAGAAGACAATATTATTAAGATGTTAACATACCCCATACTGATCTATGGATTCCGTGTAATCCTATTAGAATATTAGCTGACTTCTTACAGAAATTGATGAGCTGATCCACGGTTCCATGTGGAAATGCAGGGGACCTAGAATTGCCAAAATCTTTAAAAAGCAGAAGAAAAAAAGTGCTAAGACTCACACTTCTAATTTCAAACACACTACAAAGCTACTTTGTAATGAAGACTACCTGGCACGGGCTTAAGGACGACATATAAGTCAGTTAAATAGAATTTTTGTCCTGAAGTAGACCTATATGACCAGTTGATTTTCAACAAGAGTTGAAAAGTGCATTTCATGAGGAAATACCTTTTTCCATAAATGATGGTGAGACAGTGGGATATCTGCATGCCAAAGGATAAACTTGGAAACCTATCTCAACTCAATGTCATGTGGATCACAGGCCTGAAAGTTAAAGCTGAAACTTTAAAACTCTGAGAAGAAAATGTAGGTATAAATCCTCTGCCCTAAGGCCAGGCAGAACTTTGTTAGATGTAAAGCCAACAGCACAGGTAACAGAGTCAGTAATAAATGAATTGAACTTCATCAGACTTGAAAACTGTCATGCTTCGAAGCCGTGGACAGTATCAAGCCTTCACCACTGGGATGGATATCAGGAAACCTGGTCGTGGAGGCCGGGAGAGTGAACGGACTCAGTGGCTTGTGGGTCTGCTTGGGAACAGCATGCACCCTCACTGCTGGGCCTGCACAAATTGACCCCTGGGGCCACAACTCCCATTTGTGTGACTTCCTGGAGACTCGTTACCTGAATTGGATGACCCCTGTTACCAACTTGCGCAAGATGGGACCCCTGATGCTGGCATGGCAGAAAAGCTCTTTCCTGCAAGGGAGTGACCAGAGAAAAGCTGAGCTTCCTGTAGCTGGGGGAGGTGGGGTGAGCCTGACTTCTGCCACCATGGCAGCGTGTGCACATTGGGGTTACCCTTGCTTTTTCTGTAAGATGTATCAAAATGTCTCCTGAAATCTTTCATCTGCACTCTTCCTCAAATAAAACAATTTGGTGCCTGTAAAAAAAAAGTCAGTTTGACTTTTGTTGCCAAATCATAGTCCACAGAAACAATAAAATCAGCCTAATTCTCCTAAGTTTCCATCTTCCCGGGAGTGTTCTGGATATTAGTAAGAATGTGTAGCTTGGGGTTCCCTTCCCCGACTTTTCATTGTTACATTGTCCCAGATGAATGGAAATAAAGCCGGCTTCATTATTCCAGTATCACTGCAAAGACGTGTGCCGACCAGATAGCAGCAGCATCTCTGGCCCTTGGGCGGGGCTGCAGTGAGGGTCGGTGCTGGTGCTCTGCACATGGTGTTTGCTTTGGGCAAGATGCCATGGACAAGTCAGCTGGCTCAGCTGACTTGACTTTGCACATTGCTTACCCTGGACTTTTCAACTAAAGGTTTAATTTAAACTAGGTTAAATTCTACTCATGAATAGAAATTTGGACAGTGTTATTTCTGAAGCTTCTGTAGTTTCATGATTCACTGCTCTGTCTTTCTGGAGGTGGTGGTAAGAGTTTGTGCTCTGGTGCTCTGTGGACCTGGTTTTGCCACTTCCTGGCTGTGACTTTGACAAGTTGGTTAAGCTCTTTGAACTGTGGTTCCTCCATCCAGAAATGAATGTTGACACTCACGTCTATTTCATGAGCTATTTTATCGTCAAGTGTCTGGAGCAGCCTAGCTGCTCATCATGTTCCGAACAAGGCCCTGGCTAGTTCAGGCCTGATCAGAATTCCCTGTCTTACTACCAGACATAGCAGTGTGCCTTATTCCAGGTGGGAGACTGGTAGAAATAAAAGCGGCTGTGTTATTCCCATCATATGGAAGGGCAGAGAACAACAATGTAAAAGTGTCTGGGTAGTATTTATGAACATTCGAATAAAAAAATACCCTCCAGTGTTTTAAGAAGCATGGTAGACGTCTGATCCTTTCTTTGTCTGCCCCCGCTAGGTCAGTTCTCCTCGGTTCTCGGGGGCTTGACATATCCCACATCTCCCAGCGACTGGAGAGTCTGAGTGCAGCCACCACCTTTGAGCCTCTTGAGCCTGTGAAGGACACAGACATCCAGGTAAGATCTGCCAGGTGGTGGGATGGTTCAGGGGAACCCTGAGCCCGCAGCCCAGGCTGCAGGCCCGGGTCTTTTGTCGACCAGCTGACTTCGGAAGTCCATATTTCTTCATTAATTTTCTTCTGCCTGAAATAGTGGGATGGGAGAGATACAGCTTTAGCGGTGTACTGGGGAACAGTGGATTATTTTCAGTGTTGTGTGAGGTGAAGTTTAAGAAAGCAATTTCGACCTGTACTTTCTAGATTATTATAATTATGAGAACAGATTTCTTTTCCTCCCTTGGGCTTAATCCAAGGCACAGACATTAGTTCTGAGTTTCTCTTGCTTGCTTTGCTGTGTCTCAAATAATTTTACTATTCACATTCCACATTTCTTTTCTACATCTTGCTTGTGTTGGTTGGCAAAGCAGTGGAGTACTATTTACTGAAACCTAGTCATTGATTTCTAAGAACTATTTGGCTGCATTAGTGGCACCAGGAAATGGTCTAATAGAGCACTGCAGTCTCATTTAACTGCACATTCAGCTGGCACAATTGATTGCTATTTTAATCTAATCAGAACTTTGTGTGTGTGTGTGTGTGCGTGCATGCGCTTGCGTGCGCATGTCTGCCTGCACATACTCACTTGCTGTTGTGCACAATTATTATGGAAGAAACTTGTGGTCTGTTTAATTCTGAGGAATTGTAATTCTGCATTTGAGTTAGGGTGAAGGGACAGTGGTATGCCATTTTTATCTTTGTTTTACCTGGAAATGAAGGGACGCAGTCCTACAGAGGCAGATTTTAATACAGATGGATGCTAATTATTATTATTTTTGTATTTGAGTATCAATTTAAAGTAATACTCTCTACCCTACAGTCCTTCCTAGGACTATTTTAATCCCCCAATAGTCCCGGATCACCATTCATTTGAATTCAGAAACCTCAGATCCTGTACTTTGAGTTGAGAATTGAATAACTGTATATGGATATTCAGTTCTGTTATTGATATGTCCCAGAGTATGGAAATTCAGTTTTTACAGTTTCAAGTTTTTGGTTTCAGCTGTTACCTTACCCGCTTCTGTTTCGACTGCTTGATGTTCTATATACAAAATCTTTTAACAGGGATAAGAAGGGCGAATGCCATGTAGTGTACAAATCATCTGAGTAATCAACATGTATCCCCTCATAGTGTGGAAAGAAGTATGAATGTTTCAATGTTTAAAATATGAAAGTTTATTTTTAAAATGACCTGCTCTTTAAATTTGTTATAGTTAAGATCCTCAGCAGCATTTAGGGGTATGCTTCATGCATTTCCACTCCTCCAATGCTCCAGTTTTTGCTTTGCGTTATTAATGACAAACTTATAAATGCATTGAGTCATAATGATCATTTATTCTAACCTTCTTCTCCATGCATGCACATCTCCCTCAACTCCCCCGTTAGACAGTTTCTTAGCAATACGTGCTCAGTCACATCAAAGAGCTTCTTAATTTGGAATGAGCCTGACTAGGAGTTTGAGTCTGGCACTGCTAGGAAGGCTTTGAACTTTGAGGGGAAGGATGCTTCCATTTCAGAATTTTGCCCCCTCAGATGTGCTTTTCTGGAATGGCTTCAGATATGCAAAGCAGTCAATCCAAGACAACTTTTGATGACTTGAAACTGATCACCTGGACCTGAAGTAAAGGTTTAAAACTCATGACTTTTAACAGGAATCTCTAATAGCTTCTTGCAGCAAAGGCAAGGAAGACAGTCTGACTTTCCAAGGCCTAGGGCTCTGCCTTAGTCTGGATGGCTAGTTGTTGGCAGGGTTGGAGGCTTTAAGATGTGTTGTGTGCCTCACACATCCTCTGCATACAGTAGGCTCTAACTGTTTTCCGATTTCTTACATAGTATCAGGTGTTACCAGCCATGCCAGCTTTTGCCCTTAGCATGGAGTGATTGGTCCTGCTTGTCCTTCATACTGCTTTGGTTACTCAAAGAAAGTAAACATGTTCATTTTCAAGTATTTGTTTTTAAAAGCACCAGATACACTTTCTGATGGACATTTTTTTTTTCTGGTCATTTTATCATTTTATTGCAAATATAATTCTGTGACTTGAGCAGACCTAATGTACAGTGATGATGTGTTATTTAGTAATAAAGTACAAATTCACACAGGCAGTTATAGTCTGGCTTCCTTTCACTAGATTACATGTACATTCCAAGAAGACTGCAGAAATAGCCTGAGTTGGCCATAAAAATGGGAGCTGCAGTTTCTCAGCTTTTGGATGTGGTAATTTGTTGTGGCAGGCCTGTGAATCAAACACAGTGGATTTACCAATAATACCATTATTTGTAAGTTCATGCTCGATTTCTGAGGCTACCACCACAAATTATTACCACAAGTTTAGTGGGCCTGAAATACTAGAAATTTCTTCCCTCACAGCTCTGAAGGCCAGGACTTTGAAAACAGATTAGCTTGGCCCTAGAGAGAGTCTTTCCTCTTTCAGCTTCTTTGGTCCTGCTGTTCTTGGTGTGGCCACTTAGCTCCAGGGTTGCCTGCCTTTTCACAGAATGAAGTTGTGGGTCAAGTTGCCTTTCCTTTTCTTCCTTTGATTAGAATACTAGTCATTGGAGGTAAGGCCCATCCTTCCAGGATGAACTCCTCTTGAGATACTTCACTTGATTTACCTTTGTCTTGCAAAGACACAGTTTTCAAATAAAATCAGTCCTAGGTGTTAGGAGTTAGAACTCGGACAGATCTCTTTTGGGTACCAGAAAATTTAAAACTGTAAATTAATTGTAATAAGTGAAATACCGTCCCACCTAACTATTTCACAGCTGCATGAAACTTTGCTAGCTGTTTCCGTAGCTGCCATCCTGAACCAAATGCCACCTTGCATCCTCAGCATCCTTCCCCTGACCTGTGGGAGGGGCGGCTAAGTACCCACACCTGATTCCCAAGCTCAATGGTCATCACTCTCCAAGCAAGTTAACCTTTTGCCTTATGTCTGTGAGATCTCTGAGGAGATGCTCTCCAATCAGAAAAGTTTCCATTTTTTAAAGGATTGAACACCTAATTTTGAGGGTCACTCTATAAGTAGGATGAATCTGTGCCAGTTTCTTATAGGAGAAGCCATGTGTGTGGATGTAGGGGCAGGGTGTGTTTCAGTTCAGCAGACCAGGCCCTCACCTATCCTTTGTTCTTTATTTTTTTTATTATTATTTTTTTTTGTTTTTGTTTTTGTTTTTCTTTTGAGACTAGGTCTTGCTATTTTTGCCCGTGGAACCGCAGGCTCTCGTTGCCCAGGGTACCATGGACTCAAGCAATCCCCAGCCTCAGCTTCCCAGGTAGCTGGGATTACAGGCATGCGCCACCACACCCAGCTATTTTTTTGGACCTAGGTCTCGCTTATGGGGCCCCAGGCGGGATTCGAACCGCAATCCCTAGCCCCGGCCGCTTCATAGGCCGAATGAAGCTTACAGGCACGAGCCACCGTGCCTGGCTCCTTTGCTCTTTAGACTTGGCTTACTGCCTTCCCTTAGGTCAGGACACTACTGCTGACATGTCCAAAGCTTTCTGTAGATTCTGCCTCTTTCATCGTCATCTCGGCTGTCTCTTTCCCACAGTCTGCAAGTGTAGTATTTTTTACTGCTAAGGAAAGAAAATCAATGACATTCTGTCCCACACAGAGCTGACAGAAATTTAAATAGGTTGCTGGAGTTGATTTGCAGTGAATTCAAATCCTAACTAAGTGAAAATTCCCCTGTTCACCAAAAGCCCTATGTTATGAAAGTCTCCATAAGCACCTAAATTTCCAGATGGATACCTGTGCTGTAGGAATGGGAAAAGGAAGTCTTCAACAGGGTAAGATGACTATCGGGAAATCAGCGCTGGAAGCTGATCTATCATGTGCAATAAGAATTGACTTGTTAAAAACTTATTTTGCTTATTACACTGTAGCACTTACAAAATATAAATTATTCCCTTTTTCTGTCGTTGGAAATGTAGACTATGTTCAGAGCACTTTCAGCTTATCTTTTAAGTAATCAAAAAAAAAACCCCACAAAAACCTGAAATGGCTTTGGTAAGTATAAAAATGAATCACTGGGTGGTATAACCCCCTATCACATAAATTGTTATTTTCATGGTTTATCTTTTATTTATTTATTTTTTTAATTAATTAATTAATTTTTTTTATGGGTCCATCTAGATTTTTATTTGAAAAAGGCAATCTAGGACTGAGATCAACACATGTGTTATCTTTTAATTTTATATCTTCAGTCTTAAGATACTGCTGCTTAAATGCAGCTGTATATAATAGCTAAGAGAAAAACTAGTTGTGTTTCTCACTAATTGTGTATTTGTAGTACTGGCAAGTTGTTGGTAGGGAATTTGTTCCAGAAATTCTGTGACAGTTTGTTGGAAAGAGGGTCAGGCTCGCCTGGAGTGATTAGTGTGCTAATAGCAGCTCTTCAGGAATGCGGCTGCACACTGTTTAGATGGGGGAACAGTGCATTAGGCTTGCCCTAGCTGGATTCACTTGACATAAGTGCAGTCTGCATGGCTGAACAGTCTTGATTCTGGGATTATTTTTAAAGAAACGCAGTTATTTTCAACTTTTTCCAGAAATTGAAGCTGTTTAGTGTAGATACCCAAGAAAGATCTTATCAGCACTGTTTTTGGAAATTTAAGGAAGAGATGAGTTTCTTTCAGAAGTGTTCCATCTACTTGTGTGTTGATTTTTGTGATGGCGCTGAGATGTGGTGTAAGTGGGTGCGACACGGCCACCTTCCTGTCTGCTGTTCCTGCTCTGGCTGTGCTCGAGCAGACGTGCGAGCGACCCAGTCGATAGTTCGAGATTTGGAACTGATAGGTTCTATGGGAGTAAAACTGCTCTTCAGCTGTTTTCATGCACTTATGGAAATAGAAGAGACTCTAGAATCTTCTTAACAGGATGAGGGTTTTGGGCTAAGCGTTTTTTGTTTTGTTTATTTACTTTTTTATATCCTCTTGCCCCTAAGAGGGTCAACAGGAAATACATGGCTACTACCTTTCTTGGAGTTTTTAGAGGACTTTAGTGGACATTTGACACCTGTCCCTTCTCAGCATATCATAACTGATGACACTGGACTTAAATAACTTACAGTTCCTGTTCTCGGGTTCACCAGCAAATGATCCAGTTCTCGCTGGATCCAGACACCCTTTCTTGCGCACCAGGTATGTGTTCAGCCAAGATCCAGTTGTGTTGTAGCTGAGCTGCGTGCGGAAAGACACATATCTCACTATGCCCTGGCTCTTGGTTCAGGGGGGTGATTATACCAGGCCTCATCTCTTTAGGAGTCCGGTCACTCCACCTCACCCCCACTCAGTAAACATGCTTATTGTTCTTGACTCTGTAAATCTCAGAGCTGGTAAGAACCAGTAAACATGTACAAAGGAAAATCGCATCTTCCCAGAGGCAGGTTAATGTGCCATCCCGTTTTGTGTTTATAATTAGGTAGTCTAGTGCCGATTGCTCTGGTAGGTACTGAAATGATTTCATTTTTCTGCCCATTGGTGATAAGGGAAAAGGTAGGCATTGTAGTCTAGTGGCAAAATATATACAAGTACATTACATATCCTGTGAGTGGAATTAAAAATGATAACTTTAGAATGAAAATGGGTGTTAAAGGCATTGTCTGTGGAAAATGTGAAAAACTGCTTTCATGTGAGCCAAGGATATAAAATTTCAGCTTTTTTACTTACCCATTCACACTTACTCCTGAATGCTGGGCTTTCAGACAAGCCAGTAAATGGATGCTGAATGCATTCTGCGCAAGCAGGAAATGACAGGCTTTTTTGTCTTCTCGGAGGTTTCTTACATCCTGTAGTGAGCAAGGGAATATCAATTACCAACTTAAAGAAGAAAGAAGTTGGAAGGGCTCTGTAAAGAGTATTTTGGAAGAAGCCCATGGCTAAAATATTTATCTAGCAAATTAACAGAGCACTTCAGCATTGGCCAGCCCCTAGCACCTTTGAACTAGGGTTGTATCACCCCTACCTCCCTCACAAACTGCCTCTTAACCTGCCAATACCTATTGATGCCCTTACGCTCTGAGATGGGGGGCATATAGGATCATCTTCGGCCGTGTAGCCCTAAATTGCTCGGTTTCAGGAACCAGAAATGGCCCGTCTTTTTATCTGCTGAACTATTTGATACTGGGGTGGAGTGATTTCGATGGGCATTAAAACCTCATCGACTATCGAGTGCATTACCGTAGACTGTCCAGCCTTCCCATGGCAGCCCTGGGCCCGGCAGGTTGCTTTGATCTCCTGGCCTTGTGCCCTGTGGTCTCTGGAGTTCCACATTTTGGAGTGTTCGATCCCAGGCTGTTCAACATCCTTGGCTTGCGGTGCTTGCAAAGTGTGGTTCCTCAGCTAACACCGGACAGGACCCTGGTTCCTGCTGGCGCCCTAAAAATGCAGTCTGTGAAGAAACCAAGAGAGGGGTCTAGAGAAGGGTAACTCTTGGTTTTGCTTTTCTTTCTTTCTTTGGTGGGGACCCAGAGAAGAAACTGGGGAGAAGGGGAGGGTGGGCACCATTCTTTCAGTAAGGTCTCAGGTCTCTGAGACTGTGCTTAAATTTCTGGGTGTGTGCAGGGCTCTTAGAACCAGTGTGTGTGCTGCTTTCTTTCAAAGTATTTTCCTTTTCACAAATGCTTGGCTTCCATTTGCACTTCAGCTGTGGAAAGGTTGAACGAGTTCCCCCAAGCTCAGGTAGCTGAGCTGAGACGAAGGCTTTTGGTCTGGCAGCCCGTCTGTGGCACTGAAGCTCAGCGGCATGTGCACGCCACTTTAATTATCCTGGAGGACAGAAGGGCAAGTCCTTGCTCCTCGCTGTGAAGTGGTGGTGAGGCTAAGATGCCATCAGCAAAATCCTGCCTCTGCTTTTCAGAAAACTGCAGAACTTGAGGCACTGCAGCAGAATCTGCTGAGCAGGGCTGGGCGTGACACAGCTTTCCAGAAACTGTACAGCAAAACCCCTTGTCTTGTTAAAAAAACACACATGCAGACCGGGACTATTCGATTCCTTTACAAAACAAAGGGAAGGATTAGGTCAGCAGAATGAACCTGGGAGTGGATTTACTGACTGATTTTTATTGTTCCCCGATTTGGTTTAAATTTTTTTGAAAGTCATGATCTAGAGAATAAGGGGGAGATTTTCCTAAACTCCCTTTTATAAAAAGTTAGTTCTCTGAAAAGCTCAGGGGCAGGTAGAAGCAGTCCTAGATGGTAGAATATGCTTGTTTATTCAGCATAGCACAATACCCCTGTGACATTGGCTGGGAGCACTTTCTCCTCTGCGTTAGGTGCTCTCTTAC
This sequence comes from Uropsilus gracilis, assembly GCA_004024945.1. Taxonomy (NCBI): domain Eukaryota; kingdom Metazoa; phylum Chordata; class Mammalia; order Eulipotyphla; family Talpidae; genus Uropsilus; species Uropsilus gracilis. The sequence continues at coordinate 44,288 of PVHY01007761.1, read as the reverse complement.
CCACAGGGCCCATCAGTCTGTGTTGGCAGGGACAGGCTTTTGGTGAGCAGGTCTCCTGTGTCCTTGAAAGTACTGTCCTCCTTCGCAGTAGCCCCTGGTACAAGACCCTTCCGACCCCCCTCCTACCCCCCCATGTGAGTTGTGGGTGGGTGGTCTTCATGGGAAAGGTGCTTCTCAAGCAGGTGGTTTGTGTTCTCCCAGTGCATCTTTGACCGAGAGATGCTTTAATAAAATACACTAAAAATGTATTACTAGAAAGAAGGCATGCAAAATACATGACTTCGTTTTTTTTATTAGATTCAATAAACATAAAAAATTGCTTTTGTATTACTGTAAATGTTTCTACATGCTTATTCTCAGCTTTTGTTCTTATTTGCTGCAGACTGAGAGCATGCATTTGCAGACTGATGCTCCTTCAGCCATCCTTGAGTGGCACTCATTTAAATAGTTGTGGTTTTTTCCTCCCCTCTCTTCTCTTCCTTACCTGGCTTCCTTCGTTTACGGCAGCTTACATGTGCTATAGCATGCTAGCTTCTAGCTCCTGTTCTGTGTTTTAAAAGTAGGGGGGCAAGGCTACGGTTTGTTGAGCATTTATGATGTCCAGACCCTGTGCTACTAAGCACATTTCTGGGCTTGCTCTTTCAGTCTTTCCAGTAACCTCTCAGACCCCATTCTTGTTAACCCCATCTCACTGACAGAACCCCAAGGCTGCCTGGACCTTTTCCTGTTGGTTTGAGTTCAGCACGAGCCCTTAATCCCCTAGGTTTTAAATTTCAGTTGTAGACAAAGACCCTTTTGGGAAAGGAGTGAGTTTTTGGGAGGTGTGTTTCAAGGTAGTATGTGGATGTGGGAGAGACGTGTATAATTAATTGATTGCTCATTTAGAGCAAAAGAGAGTCAAAACCTCAAGTGCCAGAGAACGATGTGCCAGCTTTTGAGTGGATTTGGTGGGCACTGCTCTTATTCTCATAATTGTAGTAGTAAGATTATGTTGATTGAGGGAAAAGCCAAACATGCTTTCCTAACCTTGATACTGACTCCTGGGTTGGTCGGGGGCACGCAGAGAAGGAGACATGAATTTTGTAGTAGGGCCAAACCAGCTTCGCTGTCTATCTCCAGGTGCTTGCTTTTGTGCCTAGTTTTCTACTTGCTGAGCTGTCAGGGTAATTTACCATCTAAAGCACAGCCTGTTACTCCTCAGGTCTGCTGCCCTACAGGTACACGGTAAGAGAATTCTGTGACATACTGGAGCAGCTTTTACCAGGACATTGTACTTGTGAAAATAGGTTATGTTCAGTTCCTGGCTTGATCATCTTTGTTTTGTTTTGCATCTGAAGCTGAACTTGAACTGGAGGGATGATGCTTAAAGCAATTTAAAGGGCACATCAAATTTTTACTGTAATCCTAAACTATTGATTGTTGACTTATTTGTAGGTTTAATGCAGGCCCATTTCCTTACTTAGCGTCTGCCTGGCCATTAAGCCCTGGCAGTGGGCCGGAATGTTGAAATCTTGCATCTTGTAATAAGATTTGGCTGTCTAAGGGCATTGTGTATGTTTGGGTTTTAAAGACACAGACAAGGCCCTCAACTTTGTGTTTGTATTCCAGGATATGGAAAATAATTTCTCTGTAGCAGAATTATTCACTTTCAGGAGATCACATGGAAGTGAAGAGTTGACATTCAACAGAATATTAACACCTGAAGTCATGCAAATGAGCACCCTTTGTACTAAACTGGCCCTTTCAAATAAAGGCAAAATATCATGTCAGAATCCCAAGAAGACCAGACAGGAACTGAGAGGTGAGGTTGAGGCTGCAGTAGGTGACTGTGAACTGGTGAGCATGCCCCTTCAGCGCTCTGGGCATTTGTCTACTGTGTGCCATGCGTGGAGCTGAAATGAGACTCCATCTGAGGAGCTGGTACAATGTCAGGTTCCCTCATACAGAGGGAGCTGGGCTCAGCCTGCCAGAGGAGAAGTCATAATTGGTTGTAAGACTTTTACCCTCTTTTCCAACCTGGAAATCTTTGGGCTGGAGTAGAGGTTGAGCCCTCACCCCTTGAGCAGTGCCCATGGAATTAGACAGGCAGAGAAATAGGGATTCTGATCATGTTCATGGGAAATGAATGACTTTATGAGGAAAAATTCACTTTCCCCTAATTACATAAGACTGTGTCGTTCAGAGAATTGGGAAATGACTCCATGTCGTGCTTTCTTGACTGCTGCATTGTCCCTTGAAGTCGGAACAGCCGCCACTTGGGGACTATTGAGTTTTAGGACTGACCGTCTTTGGAGCAGTCACTGCTAATGGGAATCTATGTTTCTTTTTTCCTATCAGCTGTTAGCTGTGAGGTTGTGACTAGTAGAGTGGCTCCTGCTGCCTGGCAACCTACACCCCCCCCCACCCTACCCCACCCCACCTAGGCCGTCTCTCGCCTGGAGAAGGAGCATAGGTGTGCAGTAGAGCTAGGCCACGTGGTGGGACTGGTTGTGTTGACTTGGTGCCTAACTTGGTATGGAGGATCTTAACAGTTTTCTGTTTATAGCAAACTGGGACTTGAGGTGAGACTTTGAAAACTTAATTGTCTTTAAGGGCTGGGCACAGTGGCGCATGCCTATAAGTGACAGCCTTTGGAGTGTGGCTGGGACTGGGGATCACGGTTCAAGACCTGCAGGGACAACATTGCGAGACCTAGTCCCCCAAAAAATAGCTGGGCATGGTGGCGTGCTCCTGTAATCCCAGCTACCTGGGAAACTGAGGCTGGGGATTGCTTGAGTCCATGGTACCCTGGGCAAAGTGAGCTTGCAGTTCCATGGGCAAAAATAGTGAGACCTAGTCTCAAAAAAAAAAAAAAAGAAAAGAAAAGAAAAAGAAAAAAAAAAACAAACTTGTCTTTTGAGGAGTTTTTATATATTAAAGCCAAATTCTAAGTAGAGAAGTTGATGGGGAAAAAATGACCAAGGAAAGCGGGCTATTTATTGTGTTTCTCATGTTTTAGGAGTAAGTTATAACCTAATCTAGTGCCCGACTTCCTACATGCTCTTTCCCATTTGTTAACTATTCATCCTGTTATTTAATTTCTGGGAGCCAGGGGCGTGTTAGGGGCCAGGGGTTATCCTGAAGCAGCAGACACATTGCAGAGCCCTTCAGGTATCTAGGTATCTAGGTTTTTCATCCTACCTATGTCATCTGTGTTGGCCTCTGCCTTAGCTTGGTTTTCACTTCCTACCCCATTCCTCTCGTGACCTGGATGCTTTTGGCAACCGGAAAGAAGCCTCTCACTCAGTGACTCTAAAGTGTGGTGCTCAGACCCACACTTGTGCACCGTGCACCTCGCCTGTGGATGTGGTGGAAGCACAGGTGCCCAGGCAGCACCGCAAAAGGATGGACTCGGGAGGTAGGCCCTGAAGCTGTGTCTGAACAAGTCCTGCGGTGTGAGAGCCACCTGGTTGAGGGGTAATGCAAGTGTGGTGCAGGTAAACCCTCTTTTTCTAGTCATCTCTGCCACCTTTTAGACTTACTTCATTTGTGGACCAAATGGTGACCTTTCACTAGCCAGACTGGATTGTCAGCAGTAGATTTGTCTTTGCTGTTAGTTCTTAAGGATTGTGTAACCACCCTTGTTTTTATTTTTGCTCCATCAAGGCCATAGTCTCGGATATGAAGAACTTATACCTAAAAACTTAAGATTTATTGTCGGTTATTGACTGTTTTTTCACCATGAGGTATTGAATCTGATCTAGGCTGTGGCTCAAAATACGCTGCCTAAAAAGCAGTCAGAGCCCACAGGGGAGCGAAGCAAAAAGAGACAGAGGAAAGGGAAGTGGGGGGATTAATAATCCCATCTTGGTTAATCATCATTATCCTCTCTGATCTCTGTGAGCGGATGTGCTATTGCTTCTGCAAATGTTAATAATTCATGGATGGACTATGCCAAAGGGAGGCCTTAAATCTGGTCTCTCAGCAGATTAAATACACCGTCTGCCATCAGTGGGAGCCAGGAGAGATGAAAGATGGGCTTGTTGTTTTTATTCACTCACCTCATTTTCTCTTTCTCCTTAGCTCCTTTCCTTCTCATTGTCCTTACCTTAGCCTGGCTTCTCTCTCTACCTCCCTACCCCATTAATCAGCTCTGGGGACCTGGATCTACTGTTAATGACATTAGATTTTACTTTTCCTTAGCTGCTAGTAACAACAGATGCCATGAGAGAAAGCAGAGAGCAGAATAAGTATTTCCTTGGAAATGTCTAAATCAGTCTGCATATTTGAAAAATGGATTAAAATGTGCAGCCTGTGTTTTAGAAGTGTTTGAAATGGCTTCCCTTTGCTTTGAAAAAAGAATCTTGTCTCGGCCATTGAATGCATCCATACTATTCTTACTTCAAACAGGTCTTGTATCATTTTCCTGTTTTATAGATGAGGAAACTGAGGCATGAGGTGAAAGATTTACATAAGGTTGGTTGCCTACAACCCAGTTCTTTTGACTCCAACTTCAGTACGCTTTCCGCTGGACTGCCTTCTTGATTAGAGATCATGTGTAGATAACCTTATGGAGTGTTTCACCAGATTAAGTTCTGATAACATTAGTAGCCTTGCAGAAACACAGCAGGCTCAATTCTAAATGTAAATTTGTTGAGAAGCACCACAGTTGGAAAGGCCAATGACAGTCACATTTCCTAGAGGGACTGGATGAGTGTTAGCAGCCTATGGGTTAAGCAGTATATGTTGAGTACTTAGCCCCATGCGTGGCGCTTTAAGTACCCTAAGTAGATATAACATGGCCCCATCTTTATTAAGTTTTCTGTGTTGTGGGTCTAGCCAAGGGCATCTGGCTACTTGAAATGCCCCAGTGTTGACAGAAGGATGTGGGATGCAAAATATTAGAACTGGAAATGTTTTGGTCTCCCCAGCTGTTTGCTGGAGAACTTGGTGAAAAAGCATGTTAATAAAACTCGACCATTGTTTTTAAATGATCTCTATCCCTGACACTGCTAGAGGCTGGTAGAGAAAAGAATGATATGGAGAAAAAGATTTTTAAATCAGCCTAACTTTCAAAAAGTTGGCATAGAATTACAGATGCTTGTGTCCCTATGGTAGTGGTGTGGAGGGTGCTGAGGGACCTGGAAACTGCCCGGTGCTTGGCGGGCCAGCATGGTTCCTGGCCCACGCACGGCCCATGTCTCCCGGGTCTGGGCTGTCGGGTCTGGCCAGGAGGGGTGGGCTGTGGTGGGCAAAGCCTTTGCTCCTCACCGCCTCTGTATCTCGGACCCACAGCCTCGGTGGTGTCACCAGGAGCACTGTTTCAGGTTCATTATGCACCGTTTCTCATGGAATGAGGTTCCTTCTCAGAAAAACTTCAGAAACCTGTATTTTATGTTTTGCACTTGAAATTCTTCCCAGATAGCAAAATAAGTAGCTTTTCCTTATTTAGCCATCAAGGCTTGAGTAATTCTAGATATCCTTTTCTTTCTATTGAAATGTCTTTTACTGTTATTACTACTTGTTAACAGATTCTGACTTTAGCAGTGTTTTCTTATTAGTTGTAGAAAAGTAAGTATGTTTTGCAAAACAATTACATGGAAATTAAGATTTTAACTTTTTTCTAATATATTAATAATAATATGGTGGACCTTGCTTCAGAGTAACCAGATTTAAACTCTAAATATCTGTGTTTATAAAAGAAATCCTGGGGCAGTGTTTAATTTTAGTTTTCCTTCAAATAGCAGCCTTCCTACTGAATTTAAAATAGAATTTGTTTAAAAGAATGCTATTTACCATCATCATGGTAAGAAATTCATCTGTTGTGTAAATACTTTGGTAACAAGAATTAGTAAGCTAGCAGCCATTCTTTTGTATCCACCATCATCCCCCAAATGGAAACTTACAATTCTGTAAAATCTGGGACTCAAGCACACACCCAGGTGGTTTTCCTTGGTGCAGTTGTGCCCCAGTGCTGCAGGAAGAGCCCTCTTGGAAAGAAGAGACCCAACTTCTAGGGCAGAACCTGTGCCTGGCAGGAGCAGACAGACTCATGCAAGCAGGTGCAGACACCCATGATGAGAGCTCTTCCCACTGGAGTTTCTGAGACTGGAGGAGTATATGCGGAAAAGTGTCCCTTCCTTCCATTTTAATGCCTGTTCCCACTAGTAGTTGCATTGATTAGGGAACTTGAAAACACATTGAAAGTGGAAATATTTCTTCTGAAATTACTTTCTGCTACATGCGTTAAATTTCCAGCCCACCTCAAAACTCTGGGCAGACCAGTTTGTATACGGGCAACTGAAAATAAACCCTAACTTGTTTCACTGCCGAAGGAAGATACGCAGAGAACCTCTGATTTTTATTAGCTGCTGAGATCTAGATCCTCATTTAAAACGATCCTCAAGGTGAAACGTCACCACTAAAATAAACATTGCTTTTCCATTCTCAACTTGTCAGAGTAAATCAGCTGTGAATACCACATAACTGACTTTGGGGTCAGGTTCACCTCCTTTTCCCTGAACCTTTGTGACCTTAGCTGCAGCTAAGCAGAAAGCTGACTCTGGGAACTGAGTACTTCTGGTGATGATGCTTAGTCACAGCGGCTTTTGGTGTCTGTAGATTGGCCAGGAACCACCTCAGCATCTGTCTTACTACGTAAGGCTGCGGGTATCTCAGGAAACTGAAGAGTTATCACAGCAAAAACAAGTGAAAGTAATATTTAGCTCCCTTTAAGTATTGCCTGAGTCTGCCTGAGTTGGACTAGTAAACGTGAGTAGAATTCAGGGAAGTAGTTGTGTGGAGTGGCCGGGAGGGTGGGCACTGATGATAATTTACGAAAACATTCTTTCTGCTACCACCCTCGGGAAAGCTCCCGCTGGCCCGAGCGCTCTCATTCCTGTACCCGGATCATAGCGTCCCAGGCAGAGTAATGGGACAGGCGAAACTGAATGGCAACGGCATGAGATTTCCACAAGCCGTGAAGGTGCAGAGAGACCTTGAGAAACGGGCTCTGGCACACTTTGGGGAGACCTTTTGGAGCAGACAGGATCTGAGCAGGCCTCGAAAGAGTAAATGGGCTCAGTTTGTAGGAAGTGAGAGATTCGGGAGTAGTAAGTAACCTCATCACAGTCAGGGAGCTGAGAACAGAAGTAGCGTGCTAAGTAAGCCTTTGTGTGTTTGGGGGTGGAACTTAGGGGTGGGGCTGCTGAGCCCTGTGGTACAGGTGCAGTGCACTGACCGTCCAGGCTGGTCCCTGTCAAGAGAAAGGAGAGAGGGTGTGCAGACCCTTGCGGCTTGGCCTGTGGAAGGCTGCCGTCTGAATGTTGTTCGGGGGAATGGGGCGAGTGCCAGCACCAGGTTGGTGACCCAGACAGTGGGGAGAAGAAGATATGTGAGGAGCTTTGGAGCAAACTACCCAAGCACTCGGTGTCTGGTGGACTTAAGAGGGATACTCAGAAAGAACCCGAGGTGTGCAGTGGAGAGAGGGATTAGTGCCAATGGGCGAGCTGAGAAACTAGGAAGATTACCTCAATTGAGAGTTGAGTTTCATTTCAGTTTTTGATGTCCTGGCAGGACATTGCCATGGAAGTGCTCCTGAAACTTTAGGAGATGTAACACTGCTTAGAAATTAGCTTTACACAGAATTTCTGGTCGGGAGGTAAGAATTGCAGCAGTGAAAAGGAATGTTTGGGAGGGGAGATGGGTGGCCTGGGGCAAGGGAGGGGGCAGTCTCAGGGCAGAAAGGAAGGAGGAGGATGCCAGGGTGAACTGTGAAGGCAAACAGGCTCCCCTGGAAGGCTCCGGGTAGGAGCAGTAATGCCCAGCTCATGGCTGCTCTTTAGCTCTTCAAAGTGCTTATCCACTAGTGATAGTGCTTGATCTTCCCAGCAGCCCGTGAACCTATGGAAGGCAGGGCAGAGCCCATCGGGGATCTGTACAAGTTTGGATTCTGGGCGAAGCCCTATGTCTGGCCAGTGTAGTTTAGAGCCTGACAGTGCTGCCCTTGAATGTGGTCATTTTACTGAGTGATGAGTATAATCTTCGTAGACCACAGCATTTCGGAGACTTACTTTTTCTATTCTGTAGTTTTATTTATTCTTTATGAAGCTAATAAATAATTAGCAGGTAAAATACAAAACGGAATACTACTGCTGCCCCTTTAAAATGTCTCCATCCATGGTGTGATCAAGTGTGGCCCTGCAGAGATTTGTCCTATCTTCCCTCTCCCTTCTTTACTTTTCCAGACTCATACATCTTTCAGATCACTTAATTACATGAAGGAGAATGTCAAAGAGAATGAAATCTGGATCTGAATTTGGAAAAGGTATTCCTATTTTTTTTAGGAAAAAAATACTTGTCTTTTTCGATACCTGTCCTTTGCAAGAAGCTTTTTCATGGAGGAGCTGGGACAATCTGTAAGAGATAGAAATAGAAAAATCAAACCGGGAGCCTTTCTGTGATTTAAGATTCTCACAAATTCTGAGGAACTTGCTGCAGGCATGCTTTTGGAATTCTATGTGGAATATTGTTTGAAAATTAGAGCTCTTTGAGCAATTTGGAGATCTTGCACATCATGGAAACCTTGCAGTACACTCGGGGGGTGGTGTGGTCAGGTCTGTTTGTCTTTACATACTGGAGTTTTTCTATATCCTGAATCCGCCATGCAGCTTAGCTGCTGCTGTTTAGAGTGGTGCAGGGCACAGAGGATCCTGGGAAAGTGGTGCCAGCGCCCTCTACGATGAGAGAGGCCTACTTGCTTTTATCCCGCGAATTAATAATGCCGGGTTGGCTTCTGTTTTAGTGTTGGCTGATTAGGAGTAGAAAACCAAAACGCAAAAGTAAACAGTGAACTGCCAGGTAGATCTTCAGGAGTGGTTCAACTTGTGTGTAGTGATAAAGTAAATGGAGAAACCCCCACCTTGGTCTCGTGACTTTTTTTCACAGTCTCCATGGACATATTTAGGCAGCTGAGGTCGGGAAGGTTAGGCAGGTTAGTTAGCACTTCTCAGGACACCTGCTCCAGGGTCCTTTGCAGCCCAAATATCCTGCAAATTCTAGTGGTTTCCTTGCAATTCTCAGATGGAGGAAGACAGTCTGAACTGGTTTACAGTCTGTTCTAACATCGTACCAATAAGGAAGGGCATCTTAGTAGCGGCTCAGTGAAGCAGATGTTTTGTTTTGTTTGTTTTTTAAGCAGTTAATGGAGGGTTACTCCCCTCCCCCCTTTCTCTCCACTCCCCTGTAGTGAACTTCAGTGTCTTCCTGAGGGGTAGGTTTTAACCCTCAGTAAAATGGTTTGACACTTGGGTCTTTGGATTCTTTTTGCCATCATCTCTTCCATCCCTAGGCAAAGATTCCTGTTGCTGCCTACCCACTCTGCTCAGGTACAGTGTTTATTTGATCAGAAACAAAAGAGTTTCCTTCTTATACTGATTCAGAGAGAGGTCCCCCAGGATTGTCTTTTGTTCAGTAATTGGAGCATAAGCTGAGTAGTTCATTTCAAAGCTACCCCCAGCCTACACTCCCTCTTCCTTTCCATGGGCAGTGTCTGAGCTGCTAGTGGTACCTGGTGTTGGGTCTGGATCAGAATCAAGCTTGAATTGTTGAATGTCAGCTCCAACTACTGTGACATCTGCTATGGCACCCAGGATTGCTGTTGGTACAGTTGGTTTTAAGTTAGGGGAAGAAACAGAACTAGAAAGCTCTTAGGCTTTGTAGCACTTGTTAACACATGCACCTCCAAATTACTCATTTGGTGTTACCACAATGAATAAAACAAAAGAAAATCATGAATTGATTTTTATGTTAGTAACATAAGTTCTTTCATTGTTATTCGCTGTACATATGCACGTGTGTTCCTTTGTCCATTCTCTTTCATTTGGCTCTTTCAAGTAAGGCAGAAGCATCTAAAATATCTCAACTCTAAGCTTTCAATCAGCAGAAGTTCTGATTTAAGAAGTATAAGATAATTATAATAGTTTCCTTTGAAAGCAACGATGTCTGCAACTTGGTGGTGCTTTAAAAAATAAGATGACTGTAGATGAATAAGAACCTTCACTAGTCAAATTCTAGATGCTAGGTAGCCAGTGACTGCTGGGATGAAAATGTATGATGAGATTGGCAGATATGTGTTCTACTGCAGTGTAGGTGTTGGTTTTGCAACCAAGAACCTGCAGTCTATGGGATGGTGGAGTTTGTTTCTGAAAATGCAGTGGGCTTTCATTATTCTGCAATCTGTGTCGCGACAACGGTCCACTACCTGCCTGGCCTGCCTTTAATCATCTGGCGCCGGGTTCTTCATGCGGTTTCATCTCTGCGCTTTCACAAGCTTCCCTATAATTGCCCAGTTGTTTGCTGCATTGAATTTCTTTTAGTGACAATGGAAAACACATGTTAGTCCTTTAAGGTAGTCTTTAATTTTCAGGTTGTGCATTAAAACGTGGAGGGAGAAAAATCCCTTCTGAGGAGCACTTTTAAAAGCCATTGTGGTGGAAGGAGAATATTCATTACTTACACATCATATATTTTCCTAAATGTTGTACAAAGAAGTGACAGTTGAGCTGAGCATATGTTAATAAAAGGTCTGCATTTTCCTGTGTCAGTGACAGTTTCATTGGCTGTATATTCCTGAAATGCAAATAACCTCAGTTCTCTTCAAAGCTATAATTAATCTGAATAGTTATTTAAACAGTATCGAAATCTTTTAACTACTAAGAGGCCAGATATTGAAGGTGGTGGGTGTGCAGTTCTGTGGGGAGAAGGGTCCACTGGACACGGCAGCGATCGGGGATCTTATGGACGTGGGCTCTCTACACTCTGCAGACTAAAATGGCAGAATCTGTCTGCTGCTGTATAAAATCTTTTAACTACCATTTATTTTAGCATCATGGCATGTGCAAATTCCTGCTGCTCAGTTAAGGGACCAGCTTCACAACTGGTGTTACAGTCTGTGGCCACAACACTGCATCACCATGCAGCAAATGCATTTTCCACATTAACCAAACATGACAGCTGAAGTGATGATTAACCTTGCAAGATGTCGGAAGTCATCAGAAATTCACATCAGAGTAATTGCAGTGGCTTGGGTTGAAAAGAAAAGTATCATAGAATCCTTGCCTACATGTTGTCTCACCCCTTCTTAAATCTTAACTTGGTACAGTCCGTTAACAATAAAATACCCTCCTGTAACCTATAAACTGTTACTCCCATCAGTTTGTGCTTTCAAACTGGTGACTGACTCCTCTGGATTTGTGTGGAGCAGCAGAAATGATGAGGCTGTGCCCCAGGGGCTTCCGGGCACCCTTTTTAAGGGCACCCTGCAGTCTCATTGTCTTATTGACTCTTTAGTGTTCAGTCATGTCAACATTTGCAGGGTATTTTCCTTTTTCCTTCTTTCTTTCTCTCTTCTTCTCTCCCTCTTTCCCTCCTCCCTCCCTCAACTCCCCCTTTCTCATTCTGGCTGTTGAAGTGGGAAAAACTTGAGCACCACTTGCAGCAGAGCTCATCCCACGTAGAAGGTCTGCAAGAGCTGCGGTGACCGACAGCATCCAGCCGTCTATAACTCCTGAAATTTGAGAGCTGCAGGTAGGACTGCCAATGTTTTTTAAAGACCTGTGTAAAGATATGTGCACCCCGGTAAATGCAGGGGACAGCATGTTGTAGAATCTCTGAAAAGCAAGGTTTTGGCTTGCTTAACATTTTGAGATGAATTCAGAAGCGTTTAACTCATTTCATATACAAAGTACTTGCTTCTCCTGAGAATTAATGAGATTTGTGCCTTGTCATTCTGTTCTTTTTTCCTCAAAAAAAAAACTCATTGGGTGGGGCAGAGAGGTATTTGCTTAAAAATTCAAGTAAGTGGTTATCTACAGTGTTTGCAGACTTCAGCTTTCAGTGCTAATGTGGACTTCAGGATTTTTTTTTTTTTTAAATGATGATTGTAAAGTGCAGATTTCTTACATGAGGAGAAGTATTAAAATTGAATTTCTTTTTTTTGCTAGAAGTAGATTCTTCTTTAGGATTGTTGGTGGTGTGTGTGTAGGAAGGACTTTAATCATTTATATTTTGTTATAGAAAAAATAGTGTTAGAGGTATTTGGAATTCTCTCATAGGAAATACTCTAGCATAAGACTTTAAATGAAAAATGAAGTAATAGTGTGACAGATGTGAATTCTTAAGTATTATCAAGTGCTGGCAATTTAAATTAAGACAGTTACTTTTCATGTATTACATTTTTTCCTCAAAAGAGTATGCTGTCAGCCCTGTAAGTGTATTTCAAATTTTGTTGTAGAGAAGATGATTTGTGTAAGTGAATGAAAACTTCCTAAGTCATGTAGTGTTATCAAGAGAGAAATTATAAATATTGCCTGTCTCACTTTTAATACCTTGATTGATATTAAATAAAGTGCTTTTAATAAAGCATCTGAAAACAGTGTGCTTATTGTCTTCCCTTGGATAAACAGACCCCAACAATGACAATGATGTATGGCTTTGTATCCCAAGAATGCGTTTGAATGGTGGGACCTGGGGGTCTGGACTTCTTTATAAGGCATGGACTTGGAAATTGCTCACCTAGTTGAGAGATTTAGCTCCCTTGGTTGCTGTGGGACTTTCTGCACTCTTAACAATAGGAAGACTTGAGGAGCTGTCAAGTGGGGAATGAAGGAGAGCTGCTCAGGGAAGGGAGAGCTCTGTGAGAATTTCTCTCCTCTCACATTGGAGGTTCCGATTTACCCACGACTCCGATTCCTTTCAAACTCTGACCGGGTGCAGTATTGCAAAGAATTGATTTCAAAGATGAGACAATGAGCTGTGGTTTGCATTTTGTAAAGATGGAGGAAACCTTTAACACTGACCCTGTCTGTGAGATGACTCATTTATTCCTGTCTTGGTACAGTTGCAAATTATTTTCCTTTGTCTGAAGTGGGTGGATGCCAGCGCCTTCATCAGAGCTCCTTAATTTAATGTATGGAAAATGTCTCAGCCACCATTTTTAACAATTAGCTGTATCATGGTTGAGGTGAGCTGGTTCTGAAGGCAGCTGCAGGGCCATTTCATGTACGTTAGGTTCGGTGGCACAGAGCTTTTTTACTGTAAAACTCAGAAAATGAATTTGCACACTGCATAGAAGAGTTCTCCAGGAGGGTGGAGAACATTCCCAGAAAGAAAATGGAACCCTTTGTCTACAGTAAGTATTTCGCAGATTTAGTGAGAGAGGCTGAAAATTTGTCTTTGGTTGAGGGGACAAGATGACTTTAAAATGAACACTCAGATATTAGAGGTGTAGCACAGGTTTTTGGATGTGTTTTCTGTGTATGTCTTAGAAACCAAGTGTGATATATATGCTTGAAATACAGGTTTTATGAATGATTTTAGCACATGCTTTCAATTAATTATTCATTGGTAATTGAGTTAATGAGAAGTATGACTTTATCACTAGCCAAAGATGAGAAAAAAAGAAAAAAATCAAAGTATGGTATATTTAAGAATGTTGAGGCTGCTTTTCACTATCTTTCAGTTTTTCATTCTTGAAAATAATTGTCGAATTTTAGTTTAGTTTTTTTTTTTTAAAAACTCTACCATGCTGATGATCTTTATAATGACTGATTAAAAATGCATGAGAAAACATGTTTCAACAAAACAAGATTTTGTCTTTAAAAATAAGTAGGTTAAGACTTTGCTCTCATTCATGGGGATATTTTTTAGTGTTTTCTGTTTAATTAATAGTTGTGACTGCAAAGCTACCTGTGGAAAACTCTTGTTTGTGATTGTGAGGTTAGAAACCTTAATGCTTAAAATTAATTGGATTTGATTTGGCTTATTCCTTTGTTCCTTTATGCCTGACTAAGAGGAAACAAGTGGATTTTAACTTTGATTTATGTGTTTATCTTTTTAAAGGCACTTAACCCTGAAGAATTTTTAGTAAGTGTATTTTACAGTAAACTGTACCATGGAGATTTGTTCTGAATGCTTTAGTAGCTGTTTTAGGAGTTGAATCTTCCTAGAATTTGGTAGCTGAGGATGTTTTTGACTTGCTATCAAATTTATAAAGCCAGCTGTTTCTCCAGGTCCCTTTGCATTAGCTGTTGTTGATCCTACTCACTGAATGCTGTTTTCTCTAATTAATAGATGTTTTTGAAAGGAGGAGACAGAGGAGAGTTCACTCCAACCTTTTCAAGGAAATAGGAAGACCCAGTTGCCTCAAACCCTGTTTGGAAATCCTTACAAAAATGCCGTAAATTGTTGTGTAGATCTTGTACTTGCAACATAAGGATCTCAATGTAATTATCTTAACTGAGAGGGACATTTTATAAACCGATTATTTAGATATGCAGTAGAATGCAAAGGGATTCTCATCCCTTGATATTTACAGGACTTGCACTTTGCAGTAAAAGAGTCTTAGGGCAACAAACGAGAACTCCATTTTATTTGCAGCTTTGGTTGATAAAATGTTTGACTGCATGACATGGAGGATATCAGAAAGATTTCCTTTGAAGTGTTTTAAGTAAAATCTGGTTGAAGAAGCTGGTCTTACTTCTACTTTCATCATGTGAGCTGTGTGCTGCTACTCTGGGAAGGTAACAGGGACCTAATTTCTTCCCGTTTTCTATGCCTCTACCATGGTCTACTCAAGTTTGGCTCCTGGGACGAGATTCTCCTTTCTCCTACTTGTTGTCCTTAGTCTTTTCAGTCCAGAAGCTCTTCTGTTTTCCTCTGAAATCTTAGCCTGACTGGTAGTAGAGCCATGAACTGATTCTGTGTCCTACAGAAAAACATCCCTGTCAGACTCTTGAATGCTCTAGCAGTGCCATCCTGTAGATCAGCAAGCGTGTCGGCCAGACCGCTGAGAGACATCCATGGCACAAGATGGCAGCGAGGAAGGAGTAAAATGGAGTCCCCAGGAACGCTGGGATAAGAAGCAAACTGCATGAGTTCTCTCCCTTCAATCAGGACACCTTGGAGAGGGTCACTACCTTGCTAATTTTTACTTCCTTTCTATTCTGTTAGAAGATAGGCATTTGGGGTTTTCTCAAAGATAAGACTTAATTAGCATCTATATCCAGATAGCTTCTGAATGCTGCCTTTGAGAAACTGATGACAAATACCTAAAGTCTTAAGATAAAATGTAAATAAGTACTTTACATCAACACTTCAAATTCTTGCTCCCTCCTCTCATTTAAAAAAAAAATTTTTTTTTTTTGCTAGAAACTTCTTCCAGGGCAGTGTGGTTTTCCAAAAGCAGAACATTCTGCTTCTCCTTTATGACAAGTGGAAACCAGCATTCCTGTGAAAATATTTTATCTTTGATTCTGGTTTTCATCTTAGCTCTCCCTGGGCTTTGGTTATTTCTCTATGACTGTTCCGAAAACAAAATTTGTTGTGTTTTTTGTGGTTTTGGTTCATGGAATGCACTGTTTTAGAGGTGACCTGCAGTCATGGTAATCCTTAGCAATAGGACTTTCTTACCTCTCCCCACCTGTCACAGAGTTGGAATTTCTGGTGATAGCCAGAAATTGGGGCAACTGGCTCATGGTACAGTTAAACAAGGGCTGTTGTAGTTAAGCAACTTTCTCAAGGTCATCCATCTGGGAAGCAGTTCATTTCGCTTTAAATCCAAAGCCACATGGCTCCTCATCTGTGCTGCGCCTGCTTCTGCCTGCATTTGACTCCATCTCTTCCTCTTTGCGGGTTGACTGGTTGGTCACCCATGGATGTAATGGATTAAGCTTTCTGCGAAACTGTCTTCGCTTTAGCAGTCTAACTCTCAGACACTCCTTTTCACTATTGCCAGCCATGACTTAGTGAGCTGTGCTTGGGGTCTTCTTCACCACCTGATCTCAGGTGATCCTGTCTTAAGCAAATATTTAAAGATAGCCTATCCTGCCCTGAGCTTTTAGGTCCATTGTGTTGGCCCTGCATGAAGGGTGGGCCTCCTGGACTGGGTGGAGGTGTCACTTCCAGCTCTCTGAGGGGGCATGGAGCAGGGCCAGTGTAGGGGTGCTCCTTCTCCAGTGGGGCTGGACTGGGTGAAAGGTTTCAGCCCCTGTTGGGCTGGGTAGCTTTGTGTTTAGTAGCTGGTCTGGTCCTTTCTCCTCCTGTTGCTTGCGCTCCCTGCCCAGCTCAGCAGTGTTTCCCGCTCTGTGCGTGGTGGCGGCAGCAGCAAGGGGCGCATCCTGCGGTATTCTCAGCAATGACAGGGCAAAGTCAAAATGCTTACGAAACTTAATTAGGGTTTGGAGAGAGCGTGCGTCCCCAGTACTGCTGGCAGAGAGTGCCGTGACCAGTCCTTTCAGGAGCACATGAAGTTAGGAAGAGAAGGAAGGGCTCTTGTTTGATGCAATGATCTTAAGCAAATACATTTTTGAAAAGAATTCCCACATCAGAAGAAACTGCAGTGAAAGCAAAGCTCCTTTTTCTGTGACAGCCATGATGCTCGCTGCTCCAGTGCCATCAGCATAAGCCTGCTGCATAGCGGGAGGAGCTGTGATTTTCAGCTGCAATGTAAATGACTGACACCCTGTACCAGCAGGGAATTAATGTGACACGTGGTTCCCAAACATTGTCTTGACTAACAGCCTCTCTGCTTGCTGAGTGGGACCGGAAGCTTCATCCTGTGGAAACCAGCCTGGCAAAAGCTGCTCCGCTCCCACCTGACTGGCGCGCAGGCACACCCTCTGCTGTCTGTTCCTGCTCTCAGCCCCCAACGATTGCTTTTCTTTTTTTTCCCCAAGGGGAAAAGAACTAGAACTAGATCTGACAAAGGGAGAATCTGTATTACTTTTTTAAAAAGACAATAAGTATAGCATTGCTTTAAGGAGTTCTTCCAGAGTGGGCTTGGGGCTCTGGGAGGTGTTGCTGGGCGTTCCTGATGTGTTTCCCTTTGGATACTGCAGTGCAGCTTTAGTGCCCAGAGTTCTTTGTATGTGGGCTAGTCTGTCTCCAGGATGGAAATCAGTTCCCCAAAGATACATTAAAACATTTTCTTTTTTATCCCTTAGGGCTCCTCCTCATCTTCTCATCACCTTGGGATGGCCAGGGGAGTATTTTTTTAGATCTGTTCATCCCTTTGAGTGAGGGGAGGATTCTTGTGCTGCGTTTTAGAGTCACACGTAATCGGGCACACAGTGATGTTCCACTGGTGAAACTAAATTGAAAAGTTTCTCTGTAGAATCCTCCCTATTTTGGGGTCCCCAAAGATTGGTCTGAGTGAGGGGCCAAGGGAGGAGATGAAATGCTCAGAATTGCAGTTCTTGCTTTCTCCCTCGGGCCGCCTCAGCAGTCTGAGAGCGTTTGGCTGACTGCCCTCCACCCTCCATCTACTCCAAGTGTTCCTCTCCTCCTCTGACCCCCCACGGCTCCCCAGAAGGGGAGGAGAAGATGACCAGAAGAGGCATCACCACTGCCCAGGGCACATCCTGCTGTGGCACAGCCACCTGCTCTCTGAGCTCAGTTCTGGCTGGTTTCTCTGGTGGTAGTGCGGGATCCTTACTCACAGGGCACATCCTCTCCCTTGGGCCTCTTGAGACCAACCTAGGAAAGCTGCTCACACAACCCGGAGTAATTGCAGGGTTTGCTGGATTAGTGGGAGGGGCTCTACTGAAAAAAAACACCCTCCTACTCGCCCTAGTATCCAAATGGCCACCGTTTATGACTTCACTCATGAATTATGTCCTGACTCCTCACCCTCTGTGTGCAGTCTCCCAGGAGCTGCACTGAACAACTGCTCCTTCCATGTGCAGAGGCCGCAGATAGCGAGCAGAGAAGGAGGTTGCACTGGACTGCCCAAAAGAGGTTAGACTGGCGCTGCAGTGGCAGCACAAGGTGTCTGAATGACCCTCACAGGGCTGCCGCCCTCACCTCTGCTTGGCTCTCCGCCAGCAGCAGCCTGGTGGGCTGGGAAGCCCAGGTCGATGCCTCAGGGTAGACACAGGTGGCAGCATCTAGTGTCTCTTCTGGGTTGATGTGTCCTCAGCTTTCCCTTCTGGGTCACGGTGAGTCCTTCTTGTATTCTCGCTTTCTCCAGTGCTGAACATCTTGGACGCTGGGTTTTTGTTGTGCTGTCATCATTTTTCTTCTTCCCCTTTTCTTTGTATTGATGGAGTAGGGAAACCAACAGGGAGGACTCTCAAATGCCAGTTCGGTGGACTTGGATGCATGGTACTCCCAGAGGCTTGTGGCTGAGGTGGAATCGTGTCACAGCTGCGTTGGCATGCCCCAAAGAGACCGGACGTCCTGTCAGGGTGCTGCCCGTAAGGCCCTGTTGGGCCCAGGGCAAGGCACTGCTCAGAGCTGTGTATTCTTGGGTTTAAAGTCTGCTTGTGAGCAGAGTAGCACAGTACAAGTGTACTGGGCCCATAAAGTCTGCTTGTGCACACTGAGTGCTTGGCACCCTGTGAAGATTTCCAGGACATCCTGTAAACCAGTTTTTTTTTTTTTTTTTTTAAGAAAATTAAGGCTAAGAAGTGTTGACTTCTAAAGTTGACATTGTTTGCATGATTACTGTATGTCCCCCTTATTAGAGCAGGCCTCTGAGAAAGTTGTGACCTTGCTGTCTTTCCATTACCATACACTCTTATCTGTGCTTGGAGCACCATCTTAACCTCCCCGTAAACTACTTGGAATTAAGAAGCAAGTGATTTGTTTGCCTTTAATGGACCCAGATCTGTGATGTAATTGCATGACCTTTTGTTTAGTCCAGTAGCAGAAACCATGTACAAAATGTTACCCCGCGGCCTGGCAGTGACAGGTGACCTGGTGCCCATGCAGTGCCATGCTGTAGCATCAAGGTCTGCCACCTGTGGCTCCAGAACGGCCTGCAGTGGGTGGGTGTGCTGCGCTGGTAATGGTGGGGCTGCACAGCTACTCTGGTAGGATCTGCTGCCACCTGCTGAATGAGAACAGCCCTGTTTCTGCATAAATGCATAATGAGAACTCACTAACAGCATTAAAAATGTCACAGTTGGTGATGTCAGAAGTCATACAGTAGCATTAAAACTCTTCAAGCCGGTGCTGGTGGTGCACGCATATAATCCCAGCTACTGGAGAGCCTGAGGCTAGGAATCACTTGATGCAGGTTCGAGACTACCCCAGACAGCATAGCAAGGCCTAGTTTCTGAAGAAAAAAAAAGAAAATTCTTCAGTTGACATGTCAGCCCTGCTGGTCTAGGTGCTTCTCTGCAGGGGCATTTTTGAAAGATACACACACACAGTGCATTCGGAGCTGTTTAAAATACTAAAAATTTTTTAGAAAGCAAGCAGAAAACAAACTCTAAATATTTGAATTGGAGAATAAAGCCTAGGCTTGCTATTCAGTCTGTATTCCTTGTAAAAAGGGGATTCGGTTTTTCCACAGGTCTTCTAAGCTGACATTATATGTATTCTTATTTTATTACATCAAATATTGGTCTAATAAAATAACCAAACACGTTATAAAACCTTAGGAAAGTTCACAAAATCTCTAAAATGCCTGCATTTAAAATTTTTCTCTGTTCACCTCTAGGGCTTTATCAATAATGAACATCTCTGCACTTGAAAAATTCCTTGAGGCATTCTCAGTGGAGGTGCCACAAAGGGAGTTAATGAAAAGCATGTCAGCGCCATCTGATAAGCCCAGCGGCTCTCCCTGTACCGGCAGAATTTCTGTTGTGTGAAAACAGTATCTCACTTTGTCCCTCCTCATTTCCTCCTTAATTAGCAGTTTTACCTCTGTAAAATTTTCACTGGAGAGGGTTCATTCAGAAATTGGGAAGGTTTGGGAAAGGTAAAGGGAGAGTAGGTACTTTGCTCAAAATCATGGATACATACAACACACACTCATGTCTGTATAGAGACTGGACACATCTCCATTTCACTATCCAGAGATCTAATGAGTCTTTGCAGGGCTTATTGGAGTCCTTATTTCATCTTGTAGCAGACCCTCTTGATTATTCTATTTTTTTTTAAAGTTACATTTCTTAATCGGCTTGGTTTTTTTTCTTTACTGACTCCCCAGCTGTTACTTTGTGTCTTAGGATGACTATTTTCTACAGGCACTGCCTGTGTTAATATTATTCTGATGTGGAACACTGGTGACAGATTTCCTACTTGTTCATGCAATAAGGACCCAAATATAGCCTCACCCTGTGTCCTGTGTGGGCTATCTCCTGGTGGAACATCCAGGATGCTCTAATGCCTCATTTTAAATTTGAAATTTTTAAAACTTTGACAAGGTCCATCCAGTGGTTCTATTGGAGGGTCTCTCCTATTTTTAGGACCATGAGAAATACGGCTGTTGTTCTGTGTTGTGATTATTTTACTGTATTTTGTTTCATTTTTTTTAAATGTCCAAGAACTCTGTATGCTCTTTAATTCAAACCATTTGTGTGATTGTCCACCATATCACTTATCTATATTGTATGTGGGAAGCAAAGAATTGTGAAATAAATTTCCATCTTTTTTTTTTTTTTTACCATGTTTCCTGGTGAAAGTGGATACTGGAATTTTTTTCAGAGACCCTTATTTCTTACAGTTTCACTTTCACAAAGCAAATAAACTAAGACAACTTGGCTGTTTGACAAAAGCAAACATTCTTTTGCCCACTCACTTTTCCTACAGTAGGAGTTCACGCCCACCAGTCGGCCGAAGCCCAGAGCCGGCCTGGTGACTCAAAACCAGGCAGTATCGTGACTGCTGTTCTCACCTGAGCTGCTTCAGGGCCAGCTACCAGGTCCCTGGGGGTCAGGGGTGGTGGGGTGAGCGGACGTTTCATGGGAGAAACGTTGTTCGGATTGCTCACCACGATGCTCGGATTGCTCGCACTGCGCCATAGCCTCCTTCCTCTGTGTAGACTGGAATAAGTGGCTGAACCCTGGCTCAGCAGATCTCTGCTGTTTATTGTTGTACAGCAAGGAGGGGTAGTTTTGAAACCCCATGAAATAGGCATCTAGAGCTGTGATTTCCAGCTGCTTCATACGGACCCATAGCAGGAAATGACCCTCGTAGCACATCATGACCCACTTCATGCATGCAAAAGCATATCTATAGTTGAACGAGAAGATTCACAAAACAATACTCACCCATATCTGTCACCCTATTTCATTAAAACAACTGCAGTTGATTTGATGGCCCAGTTATGGAAGCTTCCCCACGTTGTGGAAAACACTGTTCTGAAGATATACGAAACATGTGACATTGATGCTTTCTTTCTTCCTCTGTGTGAAGTGGGGCCAAGAGCAGAATAAAGATCTAAGCCTAACGTGTTATGATGAGAGACAGCAGGTAGACAGGAGAAAGATGGACAAGGGGCCTGAAACTTTGCCTTCTGGCCTGAGCTCCACCAGCAGCCAGGTGATCTTACCGTGCAGCCATGATGTTTGAGAGTTGGCCATGCTCTCGGAACTGTCTCTTACACCCTCACACCTTCTGAGCCTATATCAAAGACAGGCTCAAGGTGTGATCAGGTTAGTATGGAGAGAGTTTCAGGACTAGAACTAGATGTGAGCGATAACTGACACGGAGCAAACCTGTGTCCGTGTGCATTCTTGCTGGGGTCAGTACTGAGGTAAGAATTGGTGTTCTCTGGACCTCAAACTTGATCTTCTGTCAGGGGAACCAATGTCAATAAAGTTACAGATTTAAGAATATTTTAACCCCTCCTGGGCTCCATCTTTTTCGAGAGAAAGAGGAGTTATTTACTTCCTCAATTTAGTCTTCTATTCCCTACGTATCTCAGAAACAGTTGGTCTCCTGACAGTTCTGTCTGTGCTTGAAAAGAGCCTCTGTCTCTTCCAGGTTTGGAATATTAGGTCTAGTTTAAATGCCAGATTTGTTTCTTCTCTACATCATGGAGCAGAGGTGATTGGAGGGAGAGTGAGGTCATCGTGTCTGTTTTGTCTTTGAATTGCTGAGAACAGTGTCTGGCCCTTAGTCGCTTCCTGAGTGGGAGCTGTTACATGTCACAGATAACTGGAAACCAGCACCTCTTCAGGGAATCAGAAGTCTGTGTGCAGTAAAGGGCTGTTTATAGACAGGGAAGAGGTCTTGGTTTAGGAGCCTGTAGATGTCTATGGGATATTCTTCATTGAAGTGGGTCAGGGGTAGAAGAGCCGGGTGGGGGTCTGTGGGCCCTTAAAAAGTGCTTGCAGCACAACGAGTGGACCTCAGTGATACAGAGCTCCGAGGGGCGAATCAGATGGTCACTGGAAAGTGAGCTGCTTTTAGGGTTTTCATGAAGCAAGGAACCCGCGCAAGGGGGACGTCACCTTTGCACAACCAGGCCACTGGCTCAGCACTGCAGGAAGTCCATTTCCCAATAACTGAGAGTGTATCACTGGCATGGGAGGCACCAGACATGCCTCTCAGTAGGAGCTGGGAGAAAAGGAAACTTGGGTGGAGGCCGTGTATTTCTGCCTGGCCCTTTTTTCTTGAAGTGTGTTCTTTAAAAGAACCAGTCACCACTAGATGGCACATGGGCCCCAGACCTTCTTCACTGTGTACGGTACTATTTAAGGTAAGTCACTAATATGTGTTGTTTTTAAAAATAACATTTGATACGTAACCTATTTTAGTATTTCATTTCATAACAGAATAAAGAATAAAAAGTTAAAATTCAAAGCCTGTATTTTTTGTGAACTGTTTGTGCCATAAAAGAAACCCCGTTGTTGAGGTTGATTGTGGTTTGTGGTCTTTGTTTATGTGGAGAATATTTGCGATCTGATTCTCATGTCCAGATGCCTTGTTTAATTTATGACATGAGATTTTTGGAATACCTGTGGTAGTTTAAAGAAGAGAGTCAACTGCCCCAAAGCATTATCTTATTTTATTTATTTATTTGTTTGTTTGTTTGTTTGTTTGTTTGTTTATTTATAATTCTTAGCCATTTGAAATTTGAAATTTCATCTCTTAGAAATTTGGATATTGTGTTTCTTACGGAATATTGCATTGCTTTTAAACAGATGTATCTGATTATTGCATTGCATCTGTGTTTTAATTGTGTGTATGTGGGTCCTGTATAGACATGGGTGCAGTTGAAAGAATGGGATGGGTGGGTCACTGACTAGAAGAGTGGGAGAAACCCAGAGAAGGGATGAGGTCCTTACAGAAGTCCTCCCCCCAACCAACAAAAAGGTATAGTGTGCAGAAGCTGTGCCTACCCCTTTTTCATGAACCGCAGTCAATGGTAAGAGTTCTGTAACTTTCTTTACAAGCTGTAACCCTGAATCCCTTAGCTGTAGCTGTTGAAGACCCCTTGTGAGGGAACTTGCAATGAAGGTTTGCTGACTTGATATAATCATTCACTGTTAAGGATCTAAACAAGGTCCATTGAAGTCTCTACCATCATTTTGAGTCAGATTCAAAATGTGTGACAGCTCGGAGCAGGCATGTAGTGACCGACAGCGCTGTGCCTGTGTGAGTGGACCACATGGGCTGTAGCTCTAGTTTACCGAGACCACTGTGTTATTAGACAAATGGCCAGCGCCTCTCCAAACCCAGCCCCACCTCCAGTGATCCTATAGGGATTTGGAAAATCTGTGAAGAAGTCCTCAAAGCTGCTTGAGAACTGCCTCAGGGAGGAGGAGACTATGAGAAAGCTATTCCCTGGCAGCTGGGCGGTGTCCCTGCCCATCCCAGCGCGCTGCCCTGGTGAGCATGTGACAGCAGGGGTGGGGAAATACCGGCCAGTATGTGAGGGCTTTGGGGAACCTCTGGCGAGTGGTAACATTTCAATTTCTATCATCAGTCTTCTCTGGCCCCCACCCCCACTTTTTTTTTCTTTCAAGAACAGCACCTCATAACTTGGACTGTTTAAATTAGATATATTAAAACAGTATAGTTGTTAAAATATATGAAGTGACCAAAGCTATTAACCGTGTCATCATGTTTCAGATCAGCACATCATTTGAAAAGCTTTTACTTAGTTTACTTTGCATTACACCCCTGTCACAGAGTTCCTTAAAAAAAGCCAAGACGTGATTCAGAAAGAACCAGGTCATCTGGGACATATATAAATGTGTCACTAGTGTGTAGTGTGCTCAACACCCGTGTACCTTGGAACCCCAAGGGCAGGTTATCTGAGGGTGGCCTGAACTCTTCATGCTACAGCGAAGACTTTCTGTGCTACCTGCAGGGTGATGGATAATCTTTTTTGTTCAGTCTCTGTGCCCGAGCTGTGGTTCGTCCTTGGGTGGAGGGCAGAGTGCTGGCACAGGGGCCCAGATGGAAGCCCAGGTGGCAGCTGTAGCTGTCTTGCTGAACACTTAGGACAGCGTTGTCCCCTCTCTGCTCTGAGACCTCAGCTGGAGTGATACCAGTGAGTTGCAACCAGGAGGTCACCCTGGCCATCTCTTTCTTTAATGTCACCAACAGAGTTTAAGCTCATCAATTCTAAAAGCTGCTTTTATTGAACCTGGGACCAGACTCTTGATTACATTGTCTCACTTGCTGTTCATTGTGCCTGTGAGTAAGCCAGGGTTTGTAGAGTTTGGGTGAGTTGACTAAATGGAGGCACAGCTTTGACATTATGTTGATCATGCCGGTGCGTCTCGCAGGCATTTAACTTGTGTGTTTTTAACCAGACTGGCGACTGTCTGTGCCTCCCCCTACCTATATTGAACAGGCAGCAGATGCGAGCAGGCCTGAAATAGGGAGCACGTGTGGTGAAACCCAGCAGAAATGCGTCAATAAATGGTTTTTTAGGGCTCCCCAACCATTGGCAAATAAATGAAAAACACACAGCCAAGGATGACGATATTAGGAAGAAATTGAAGCCTGTGTTGGAAGAAACAAAGACTAAAGATGAAGGAGCAGTTAGAAGAACTTCAGCTGTCTGACCAAAGCTGAATCTGTCACGGGCCATGCATGGGGAGGGCAGTCTCAACAGTTGACAGGTGACATGTTTACATTGGTCTCCATGCCTCTGCTTCACCTTCTAGCAGCCCCCATGTCTTCCCAGAATGAAAGCAGCTAGGACACATCTGTAACAGCCCTCTATTTTGATATTTTTGAGTTGAGTGAGTTTTGTGAGGGTGTGAAGGTGGGCAGGGTAGTAGTATCTGATGGTTATTTTTTTCCCAAGCTTGCTTTTGATTGTTTGGCCATTCTTTTTAACCTGTTTTTATCATTCTGTTTTCCTCTTCCCCACTTTCTGTAGGGCTTCCTAAAGAATGAGAAGGACAATGCCTTGCTGTCTGCCATTGAAGAGTCCCGGAAGAGGGTAAGAGATGAGCCCAGCACAGGCCCCTGTGAGGGCCACAGGGCACACTGGGCGCCAGACACTAGACCTGGAGTCAGCCCCGGCCCACTCTCCTGCACAGACGGTGAGCTCAGCAGAGGACATTCTGCTAAGCCGTCCTTTGCAGAGAACACTGTGCTTGTGACTCTGTGTTCAGTGACTGAAATGCATCTGAAGCACTGGACTCGCCAGTTAGTTATTAAATTAACCTTAAAGGAAGGGCCTTTGGGATCAGTGTTGTAGTAGAAATGACAATTGGGTTCTACGGCATTGGGTGAGATCAAGTTTACTACTTTTACCTTTTGCATAATGAGTTAACTAGAACTTCTTAGCAAAGAGAACTTAAGTTAATGTCCTCAATCTCTTTTCCTTTTATCACACACTTAGACTATTACACAACCATTTCTCCAAGCTCTTTAGAAATAATAAAAAACTGCAAGTGAGTCAGCTGGAACCCCGTTATATGTACAGCTTCCCTCAGGACATTCAGAGGTGATTTACTTCAGTAACATGTGACTTACTTACCTCTGTTGGTTTCTGACAAGGATAAAAGATCCAAGCTTTCTCGAAACACCCCTGTATGAAGGATAACTTCTCAGGCCACCAGGTACTTCTCAAAGCAGGGAGAGCAGCTCTGTGTGGAGCTGAGTCTGCACACACCACAGCTTTCCCTGGGTGGAGGTGGGGGCTTCCTGGGGTGGTTGCCCCTGCAGAGGCTGGGAGGGGCGAGGGGGCCTGCTTCATGTAAGCTATATCCACAGGCTATTTAGGCAGCTTTTTTTCCAAAAGGTTAAATGTGCTGCTTCTCTGCCAACTTTATTAAGATGTCCTGTGCTGGTGAACTTGTCCCAGTGGGACCGATGTGAGAGAGTTAGGGCAGCGGGGGGCTCGCCAGTCTAATAGATCGGGAAACGTTCCAAGGGCCTTGTTCAAATGACTGATACGTTTAATTATCAGAGTAAAAATCCTGGAAAGCTCATTAATTAAACTTTTGGCAATAGTACTTGTTCCGAGAAATCGAGAAATCCACCTGATTCAGATTCACAAGTATTCTTAAAAAGGGGGCTTGGGGGTGTTTTTGTTCACACTTGGAGTTACTCATCAACATTGATCTGCCTGCTATAAAGGACCAGTGAAATTAAATTAGGATTATCGAATGCCACCGAGCCTTATTAATCCATTTACCCTGTGGAATGTGTTCCTGGAACTGGCGGGCTCAGGCATTGTGCCGTACTGAGACTAAATGTGCAGCCAGCCAAAACATTTAAGTGACATACCACAGTGCAAAATGCGTGCATATGTGTTTGCGAGGGAGACATTCCAGTGTCGGTGCCAGCTGGGATGGAGGTGGGGGACCCTTCACCTGTCTGGACACCCGGAGATTGCTACCAAGAAAGAATCGTTTTCATCCAAAAGACTTCCTGGCATTTTGGTGACAATTTCATGTTTGAATAACTTGCCAATGTCCTGCTGAAATGCCAAGAAAACAAGCTATAAACCCGCAAATGTGTCCTGTCTTCTTCCATTTGGTGCATCCCAGCAAAAACAGAACAACATTATCAGAGCATATGTGGAGTTGCTAAAAGCCAGCAACAGCTCATAATAAGCGGGTGTGGAGTCAAAGCATATTGCCCTCTTCCCTTTATGAAAATGGGGTTCGTGTGCTTCCCACCTGTTCTTCAATCAGTTGCCCAGTTCTCTCCCAGCTTTCCTTTCCCAGTGTGTTCAACGAGATAGATTTTCCACACGTACCTTCTAAGATTCTGATTCCATCTGTAATAGTTTTCCACTGTTTTATCCCGTTCTGTGCTTGGTCTGGGCTTCCTATTCATTGGTAGACCTCTATAGCCTTCTGCGAGTCAGCCCTTTTCTCGCCCTCGGGTTTCCCGCCTTCTTACTCCACTTGTCTCTCCCTCCCACCCCACTCAAGACTCTTACTGTCATCTTCTCTTAGTTGAGTTCTCTTGGTTGAGTTTGTGGATTCTTTTCAGGTTGGCTTTCTCTCTTACAAGCTCCACTAGCTGACATCCTTTGCACCTAAGCTGGTGGTTCAGACATGGGTCTAAAGAGAATAGAGTAGAACTGGGCAGATGGGGAGCTGATCATCCCTGATTAGCCCACAAATTGAATGTTTCATTATCTCTAATGTAATTAAGATAAGCTGGGGGGTGGTATGGTCAGGGAAGAGAATTTTAATGTTGGGTCATTTATTTTTATTTGAAGCTCCTTATCACACTAGTGATGAATGGAGCCACAGTGCCACTCACTCAGGTTGTGGGGCTTTCTAAATGAGTAGCCTGGCATACTTCTCAGATAGCTGAGGATCTGTGCCCAGAAAGCTGCCAGTTTTCAGAGTACTTCATATGTTAGCAAAGCAGGAGTTCTTGGCACACAGGTGGGCAGCCTGATTAGCAGTGAATGGTTAGTTCCCACTCTTGTTCTGACCCTTCTCTAGTGCTGGAAGTCTGCCCCAGTGTCCCTGTCAACAGTGTTTTTCTGTGATGTATTGTCTGCTTCCTTCGGTTGCCTTTATCACTCTGCGCTAAGGTCTTATCTTTAAGAAAACCTCTGGTGGTGTCCTGGGTCAGTGCCACAGTTCAGTCAGCCTCACTGCCACCAGCACAGAAAGCAGAATGGCATGCCAACGTCACCCACTGCCCCATGCTACCCGTCCTGGTCCTCAGGCTGCACGGCTCTCTGTTTGCTATTGCTTGAGGCTGAAGAGGTGGTTGGTTTGACCAAGTAGGAAGAAATTGTTTCACGCTTCTGCTATTTCTGGGTATTTTCTCACACCCTTTCCCACACACTCCTTTCTGTTCGGGCGACCATCTCTCCATTCAGAATGCAGAGCTTCCGTGTTGCACTTCATGGATGTACGTACCAAAGAATTTTCCTCTGCATAGTTTTCCACTCCAGGCTGACTGGAACTAGTCCATTAAACCTGGTTCTCAGAAGAAAACCAGGTAGAAGACTGTTGTTAGCGTTTGTAGCTGTCATTTTTCCATGTGTCTTCAGAAAACATTGGAAAAGGGATCTGTTGGTAAATGAACCAAAATCAAACCTGGACAATATGCCAACATTCTTCCTCATAGTTTTTTTTTTTGTGTGTGTGTGTGTGTGTGTGTCTGGTGTCTGTCTTTTCCACATTTTAATTGGTCCAAATATTGGTCCCAACTCAAAACATTCCAATTATAGGAAGAGGATATGTGATTTTTTTTTTCCTCTAACAGTTCCCAAAACTCATGTATGTGGATATTTTCAGTGTAAATTGTTGCCAGAAATAGAGCAGACTTTACTGATACTTATTCCCTTGGCACAGCCTAATTACATGCTGATCTGATGGTAAATGAAACGGCGTTTCGCAAAGTGGGCTTCAGCTGATGGGAGCCTGGCCTGCCAGTTAAAGAATAGTCAGGAGAGCCATGGTTTGGTGTCTCTGTAAGTTGCTTTTCTGTTTGCATCATCTCTGCTCCCTCCTGACAGACATTTGGCATGGCCGAGGAGTACCACCGAGAGTCAATGCTGGTCGAGTGGGAACAGGTGAAACAGCGGATTCTCCACACGCTGCTGGCCTCAGGAGAAGATGCCCTAGACTTTACTCAAGAAAATGAGGTAGGTTGAGTCCTCGTACTTCTTCCTTCAAACACTGTTGTTCTTCCCTTGGTTTCCAGGATACACACCTTTGCCTGGATTTCCTCCAACATGTGTCTGACTGCATCTCCTCAGTCTCCTTTGCTGAAATTTCCCCTAATTCCTTGACTTGTAGATGCTTCAATGTCCAGGGCTCAATCATTGACCTTTTTTTGTTTGTTTGTTTGTTTCTCCCTCAATTATTTCCCTGTTGAGCTCGTCTGGGCTTATGGCTTTAAATATCTGCATCTTGAAGACTCAGCTCGCACCTGCAATTCCAGACTCATGTACTTGGTAGTCTTGGCTCCGTAGCTCAGCGCCATCTCATCTCAGGCTAAACACGGCCAGAATTGAGTCATGAGGGCAAGTGCTCCCCTAGCCCAGTCCCCACACCAGCCTCTGCTTTTCACAGTTTCTCGTTTCTATAAATAGCAGTTAGAGGTTTTCACTTGCTTAGATTAAAACAAACAAGCAAACCTTAGATTCATTTTTGTTGTCTCCTCCAGCCTAGTCTCTTTCACATGCTGGCAACTTCATTTAACCCTGACTCTGAAAATATACCCAGAAGCCAGCACTTCTTCCCACCTCCACTGTTTGTGTTCTGGTCCAAACCACCAACTCTTGTTCGGATGATTGACCTCACCTCACAGATTCTTGTAGTTATCTCCTGCTGTGTAACACATTCATTGTCCAAACCAAAGTGATCAAAGCATTGAGCTTTGATGGGACTTTTCTGGAACGCTCCAGGCGTCTTGAGACTGTGATCAAGGTAGTGGGAGGATCTGCCTGCAAGATCACTCACTGTTAGCTCTTGGCACACCTCAGGTACTCTCTGGCACTTGTATAAAGAAATCAGTTCCTTGTATTTTGGACCTTGTCATGTCCGTGCTGCTCACAGCAGGAGTGCTTGCCTCCCCAGAGCAAGAGTGAGGGACCTGAGGGAGCCCTAAAGAGCCCTCAAGAGGGAAACTGCAGTCTCTCTGTATCTTGATGGCAGTAGCCCACCCTCTCTGTCAGAAATGCGTCTCAGAATCCAGTCTGTATTCTAGGGGAGAGGATTGTACAAGGACTTGAGGACAAGGAGATGGGGGCTGTTGAAGCCTGTATTAGAGGTGGCCAACCACATTAGCCTCCCTACTGGCTGGCCCTCAACACAGAAGCAGGCTGGCACCATTAAAGCATGGTAGGTCATGGCACTCCTCTCTTTGGGCCTTTCCAGTGATCCCATTCTCACTTGTAGTAATGACTAAAGTCTTCACTGTGGCCTCTTAAGTCCCTGCCTAACCTGGTTCTCTTACCTCCCCAAGTTCACCCTATACAATTTGCTCTCCCCATTGCTTCTGCTTGGAAACTCTCACACTAAATGAGACAATATACGCAAAACCAGTTCCCTGACTGTGTTCAGCATTGGCTGGGATTGCTTTACCTCTCTCATCTGTTCTTTTTTTATATGTCATTTTGCTTCAAGTTGAAGTTCCCCAGAACCTATCTGCAGTGTCAGATGAGGACTCTTCCGCATAGCTTTTGTGGCTCCCGCCAGACACACTGCTTCCAGAGTCCCTGGATGGCTTTGGCAGGCTTGCTTCTCCCTCTGTCGTCCTCTGTCGTCCTTCCTGTTGCTTCTGCCTAGAATACTTTTCTCCCAAATAATTAAAACTGTGTCATTGTCTTCCTGTTGCTTCTGTCTAGAATGCTTTTCTCCCGAATAATTAAAGCTGTGTCGTTGTCTCCCTTACTTCCCTCAAATATTTACCGAATACCATCTCAGAGAGGCCTGTTGGAGGCCTCAATAACTGAGATCCTAACATCCTCTCCCTGTGCAACACTTTTTTTTGCCCCCCTTTTAGCTTATTTTTCTTTTTAACACTTCCTCCCACTTACCATTGCATATGTTTTATGTCTTTATTGCTTATAGTCTGTTTCTCACATTAGAATGAGTTCTGTGAAGTTAAGAGTATCTACTTCATTTACCCTTATCTCTCCAGTGCCTGGATGAATAATAGACCACAGGAGATGCTCTAGAAATATTTGTTGAATAAATCTTCTGTCTCTAGCTACCTGTGTGCTAATTTATGTATTAGGGATAGGTTGAAACTGTGATTTTAGAGTTAGGTATAGTTAAATAGGGTGCCAAGTGTCAATTAGGTTGCCAGCATCAATTGTTTAGAAGTAGTGCTGATTCGAGGTTTTTTCTTATTAAAATCCAGTTTTAAGAAAGATAATGTATTTATGATTCAAGAATTAAAGCACCCTGACCCCAAAGTCTATTTCCTCTTCATTTTCCTTCCCCCAGAGGTAATCACTATAGTTACTTTCTTGTGTTTACTTCCTTACCCCCCATCCTTCCTACACAGAAGTTAGTGTCCCGTGAGATCTGTTCTCTGTCTCATAGATCCTGAGCTTCTTTCCAGAGAGGCTGCATGTTGGCATCAGCAGGAAAGAGCATCTTGCTTGATTAGTGGTGTCTGCCCTCGTGCCAGGGACACAACACGGTAACTTGCAACGCATTTCCCAGCCTGGAGCTGGGAAGAGAGTGGCCTCGGGGTCCAGATCCTGGCTTGCCCCTCAGTGCCCAAGTTGTTTGACCCTGTAGACCTTCAGTGTCTTCACTGGTGAGGTGGGATTATGGGCGGGGTGGTGACAGTGTGGAGTACCTGCCCCGTACCCCTTGTGGCCCTCCCTTACTAAATGTTTCTTAAGAACGGATTTCGGGTCATTTGGAGGTGATTATAAAAACTATGATGATGTAAGAGATCATAGCTAAGACATATTGTCAGACTTCTTGAGAAGTCTTTTTCATAGAAGCTGCTTCGTGGCCAACTAGCATCCTTTCTTGTGAAGGACAGCTGAGACCTGGGAGGCTGTTGTCACCCAGGACTGTGGAGTCTAGCCCAAGGGGTAGATGGCTTCACAGTTTGCTGTGCTGCGGGCTCATATCCCCCCCCCCCAAATTTACTCCTGATTCCAAGACTTACGGTTCAGATAAGAGTGAAGGCCCATTATGACTCTTGGCCAACTAGTGTTTCCTGTTCACTTTCTTAGGTGTCTGGAAAGGGAACTAGAATAGCTCATGGATTTATAAACTTCATTTTTGAAAATGGTGTTAATAGGTTGTGGTATGTATTGGGATTTGAAAGTAATTATAAGTTGCTAATGAAATGTTCTTTCTTTTGCTCTTTTCTTAAAAATAGACTGGTCTATTTAGTAGACTCTTCCTCCTTGACCTCAAGTCCTCTTGGAAGGGAGTTATCAATACTTCCACTGTTGTCTATGTGGAGTGGAAAGTTTGCCCTAAAAGCTGACAAGTGGTGCAAGTGACTGTTTCTCCAGGTGATCCAGGGAATTACCATTTTCTGGAAGCTTATTTGCTACTGTTTAGAATTTTCCTCCCAAATTATGACATCTATGCAGGAAAGTGCACACATCCTTATGTATGCAGTTCAGTGAACTATTACATGGAACCCACCCACATGAAGGGGCTCGTTACCAGAACTCCAGCAAGCCCCAGCTGCACCTTTCCGGTCATTACCCTTTGCCAGACACTGTCGTAATGTCTAGCCTCTGGGATAAATTTTTCTTGTTGACCTCCCTGTGAATGGAGCAGAGCATGTGTTCTTGAGTCCTCTTTTGCATCTCTTTCCATGTGTTGGCACATGGAGCTATAACTCTGGTCTGTTTGTCCATTCTGGTGTTGTGGGACATTTGAATAACTTCTGGCTCTTAACTTTTAAAAATGATGCTGTTATAACCACTCTTAGGTATGTCTTTTGGTGAGCACATGACTACACCTCTCTAGGGCACAACTGCCAGGGGGACGGCTGGGTCAGGGAAGGCACAGGTGCAGTCAGTACTGCCAGGCAGTTTCCGCTGTGGTTGTATCGTAATTCCCTTTCCCAGCAGAAGGTGGAGATTCTGTTCCATATCCTTGCCACTCCTTTTTTTTTTTTTTTTTTTTTAAATTTCTTTCAGTGTAACCATCCTGGTGAACATGACAATATGTGTTTTACCAACCTTTTCCACATACTTTCCTTCACAATGGTGGAAGAGTGATGTTATCCTCCTTGGGCAGGCCCTTTCCCTCCCCCCTGCCTGAGGAGACCACAGAGTGAGCAGACCAGACAAAGCTGGAGGTTAATGGGCCTGGACTTTCAGCCTGGGTGTGCTCGTTGTGAAGGTGTTGGAGAACTGTTGTGATGGATGTGGACCACATGTGACACTCCGAGCCCAGAGCCTCAGAGAGAGCATGCTCAGTGCATCCTGGCAGTGCTTACGGTGGCACTTAGTGTTTGGTAAGCAATAAAGTAGTGACATGTTTATTTTAACCACTTTATGTGGACTTGGGTTTTTCAAGTGTTTCCTTTGATTTATAGAGTATCACAAAATCTCTGTGAATAAAGAAAAGTAATAGAGAAAGACCATTTTAAAAACTTTTCAGGTCACTTTATTGTCAGGAATAGGGTTGTTGGAACCCACAAAATAATAAGGAGGCATCAGATCATCTTGAGTTGACCTTGTATTTAAGGGAAAATGTACAAAGTTGGATGACTTAATTTGAAAAACAGAGACTAGGGGCTTCTACTTTTTTTTTTGTTTTTTTAAAGCAAAAATGAGCTTAGGATATGGTGATTTCTAGAAATCCCCTCCAAGGCTGCCAATAACAGGAGAACAATGACACATTGATAATATCTGTTCCTGACAATTTTTAATAAAGAAGATGATGCTTCAGTAGCACAAATGCAGTTTGGGAAATTAATTTCCTTAGGGTATCACTGGGGAAAGAGCTATAATTTTTAAAGATGGGGGAATCGAAGGATTGTTAATAGCTCTGCAAGTTGTGGACTGAATCAAACGGGTGTGCTTCAAAGCAGGAAAGAGACCCCTTCTTAGTGCCCTGTACCCTTGTCCTCGCGTCTGGTGGTCAGGAGAGGAAGCCCCTGCGCCGTGCCCATGCCTGCTAGCTTGAGCATGTGGGGCTTGAACCCTCTTGGGGTCCTTGGTGTGTCTTTGCTGATGTCTACAACAGTTTATCTGACGGGACGTAGCAGGACTGTTGGTAGTAAACATGCAGGCAGGCTGCTTGCATCACCTGGAAAAGGGCCAAGCAGCAGTGGGCTGGGAGAGGAACTGAGCTGTAGTGTCTACACCGATGCCTCTGCAGGGCACCTGAACATGGTCTGATTCTGATAACTGACTTGATTTCTGCTCACACATCTTTTCTGCTTTGGCATCTCTGAAATCAGGAAAAATCTTCAATGTAGTGGCGTGTCATAGTTTGACGGCAGTTTCTCTTTCCTTTGTGTCTTTTGTCTTATGATTGATGCTGTCTGAGACTTGATGGGATGCAGTGCAGTGCACTGCGCTACAATACAGTTTCTTTATTTTAAAACCCCAGACTAGGTTACTCCTAGCTGACTGATATGATGCCCTGGGAGTTTCCTAGGGGGTAGATTTGCTCTACACATTGGAATTTGATGAGCATTTCAAGTATAGAAAGTGCTCAGCTGCTTTTTCCAAAAGTTTTCAAAACAACCTCCATTTTATGGCAGGACCTCCATTTTGTTGCTGTTCGGTCTCTCATACGAGAGGTTCCTTCTTACATGTGCCCAGTGGTGAGGAATGCAGACCCGCTGTGGCCTCACAGTACTCTCTTCCACCCACACCCCTGTCACTGACATGGCCCTGTCCCTCTGTGAGCAGTTCCTGTGTCTGGGTCCAGCTGCCGTCGCCATTAGTTGGGTTGTACTTAGAACCTGGGTCTTCTGATCCCCGGTTGGTGTTTTTCCTGATAGTCTTGTGCTGCTCAGTACAGATTTCATAGCCACCTATTCCAGACTATACAACTTTGCTTTCATTTTGCTTATATAAAATCAAAACATTCCACTTGGAAATTAAACTCTAATCTCCACTTGTCTTACTAGGACTATAAGTATATTCTTTCTTTCCTTAAGAGAAAAGTCCCTCCTTTGGAAAAGAGTTTTAATCTCCCTGGAGATGCTTAGTACAAAAGAAGCTGCTTAATAAGAATATGTAGTTCTCTCTTACCATGCTCCAATTACCACCATTCTGTGATTGACAGTTCCAGGGGACCCCGGCTGTTCTGTGAAGACCCTTCTCATGTTTGTGCTCCCAGAGATCGGGAGCACCTATCTCTGGACTCCTGGGGGAACCCCTTATTTTCCTCTCCGATGCTTCCCTCCCATCTTCTCTCCCTTTCTGGTCTCTGATTCTCCCTTTCTGTCATCCCCACTATGACTTAACCAGACCTAGAACAGAAAAACTGTTCTTTTTAAGGAGTTTGGGCTGTTGTTCCCACATAGACGTTGCCTAGCCTCCAGCAGTCAGGCTCTGAAGTTTGAGCACATGTGTGTCAGTGCCTCTGCTCAGGAATGTTGTGCGAGTCTCCCACGGGCAGGTTGCTGCCTGTGTGGGGAGAGAGACTTGGCCAAGGGCAAATGAAGGGAAGGTGCTTTTGAAAACAAGAGCATTAAGCAAAATTAATCTAAATGGAAATTTGAAGACTGAAGACCAACTACTTTTTAAATGGATAATTTAAGAAATTGGGTTTTCGGTACTGGAAAATATTTCTCAAGGCTGTTTATGTCCATTTAGCTGAAACAGCTTTGTCCTTGCAGAAACAATCCAGTGCTGTTCCCCACTCACTCTCCTGTTTATTCCTCCCTGTTTGGTTATTGGAGTTAGCAGGCTTAACCCTGTGTTTATAAAAAAGGTTTTGGATCTTGGCCTTTCAGATGGTCAGCTCTGCTCCAGACAGGGAGCTATCTCAGTCCTCAATGTGGTATTACTGGGGACATTTTGACTTAGTCTGGAAGTAGAAAAGACCTGGTGGGGGGTTCTGTTCACACACGGCATGTATGTTCATTATGGAGAAATGAGACGAGACTTTCTAGCCAGAACCCAGTATAATATTTTAGGTTCTGTTTCTGTAGTGTCCATCTCTGCCTGTTGTTCAGAACAAGCTTTTTTCCTGTTCATTTTGGTTGTTTATTTTTTCTTTAACAAAAGATAGCAAATGCCAGTGTTTATTGCCCCTGGGGCAGGGTCTGTGCTAAGCTTTCTCCCTATTCCTCACACTGTTCTTGTGAGGTAAGTATTGTTTTTCTCCCCGATTTAATCTTCACCACAAATCTGTGAGGTGGGTCCCCTCACTGCCCCTGTTGTACAGCTAAGGAAATGAGGCCTCCTGCTCCATCCAGGTGGCAGAGTGAGTTAGCAGTGTGGACCTGGGTTTCTAGGCCCTGCTTTCTCTGTTCTGTCATGGGGACGTCGCCTGGCTGCCCTGTGGCTTCAAACCCCGGGTCCATGACTTCTTGTGGGAGTGACTGTGGGCAGGTTGCTTTCTGTGTGATGTGGTGTCTTTATCTCGTGAGCTGTGGAAGTTACTTAACACATTTGTGTGAGCACAAAGTACATAGCACATAGTAAGTATTCAGTAAGTGGCTGTCATTTGGTGATCTTTGCTAATTCCATGTTTCAGAACAGAATGTGTTCTGCTGTGACTAACAGAATCTGGGCTTCTGCAACTGGAGTAGGGGTTTACTTCACTCACCTAACAAAAAGTCTGTCGGTGTGGCGTGTTGACCTGTCAGTTGCTCTGCAGTGTGGGGAGACGGGAGACCTGCAGCCCCTTGTCTCTGTGCACCACCATTCTCAGCACATCTCTGACTTTAGGTGCACAGGTAGCCACAGCACTCTAGACAGTACTTCCAGGTTGCAGGGAGAAGAAAGGCCACACTCGAGTCTCTATTTTAGAGACTAGGTCTCACTATGTTGCCCAGGGCTGTCTCAAACCTGCGGACTCAAGTGATTCCTAGCCTCAGCCTCCTAGTGACTTGGATTATAGGCATGCGCTACCTTGCCTGGCCATACGCGAGTCTTTCTTTTCCCCCTTTATCAGAAAAGCCAGAAACTGGCCCCAAATGCACAGACAGACCTGTGCTTGCATCTCACTGGCTGGAACGCACGCGGGCACAGCAGCCAGCTGCAGTAGAGGCCGGAAGGGGTACTCAGCACTGTGCAGGCTTCAGCCCTTAAATTTTTGGAACTTTGCAGTCCAGCGTTACCATGGGGGGATAACTTGACGTCTGTCGTGGTGGTCTTTATGGCACCAGAGACATGTCACGTCAGATCCCCTTCCCCAGGCTGGTGGTTGAACGTGTACCAGCACACCATTGCGTCTGTTTAGCTCTATGCGCCAGATGCAGAGACCCGATGTGAGAGGTGGGGATTGGGCACGGCCCTTGGGTCAGCCGGCTGACAGCACCTGCAGGGTCATCGGTGAGTGGTTCAAAGCCATTTAGTACCAGTGAGCACAGGAAGTCAGAGCTGTGAGAACCTCTCAAGGTTGCCTAGGACAACCCTGTCATCTGGCTGGAGGGGCGCATGCTTCACCCCAGCCCTAAGGCTTGTGAGCGAAGTCCTCCTGGAGCCGAGTTGTCTGGATAGTCCGGTGTTCATCCTCTGGACCCAAGGGCTTGGAGTCCGCCGTGCTCCCTGCCCCATTCTCTCTACTGCCTCTCCAGTGCCCGCTCAGACTGGGAAGTTTGGCTGCTACTGTCCATCAGCATCTCAGGAAGCTGACTTTAAACTCCTTTGTTTTAGGTTTTAAAGAATATAATATTGATTTTTTTTCCCTTCTGCACCCTGCCCCACTCCATATTGATTTATTTTTTAATGAGAGACATTTAAATACTTGATTTCTGCTACAGTATAGTACAAACTAAGGCATTGGAAATATAAGGATATTCTATTCTGAATAAATAAGATAGATCTAATTTTGTCTATACTTGTTCATAATGGGGAAAAAACTTAGCCAGAGATGACCGGTAGTCTTTCTTTAAAAAGACTGATTATTCAGTCACCCAGATGCATCACTCCTCAGATGGTGAGCTCCTTGGGCCAGGCTCTGGCCATGCCTGATCGGATGGTGGGCACAGAGCTCTGCGTGTGGCCGGCCCTTGGCAAAGGGGCGCTGAATGAATGTGTGACTGCCCATGGCTTCATTCTTCAGATGCAGAAAATTAATGAGAACTCATTGGCCTCACTGAGGACTCTAGATTGGAATCATCTGAATGTTTGACTCAAAACAGTTCCATCCCCTGAGCTGTCTGATACCATCGATAGAGCCAGGATGCCCACAGATGAAAATGAAAATGATGCCCTCACTGGTGGGAGACATGGAGGGAGAGGATGAGGTGGAGTGGGAACTTGGGATTGAAACAACATTTGGGAAGATGTGTGTTTTGTTCTTTGGATCCTGAACCTGCTCCCCTTTCCTGTGCCTGCGAGAGGGCTGCGTGCCACTGAAATTCCAAATGTTGTTTCCTTATTCTGAGGAAATCTTACCAAGAAAAAGACTCCTCCTAGCTTTGTTAACGAGAAATCTGTTTATGTGACTTTTTTTTTCCCCCAAACAAAACTGAATGCTGTTCCTAACCAGTTCTGCTGTGGGTTTATTTGCAGCCGAGTTACATCAGTGACGGGGGCCCTCCAGGTCGAAGCTCTCTGGACAGCATTGAAATGGCCTACGCCCGGCAGGTGAGTGTCTTCCCAAGGAAGCCCGAGTCGGGAAAAATCTTTGCTCTGGGGACGAAACAAGAAACCAGACTCCGTGTGACAGTCAATCTCTGAAAACAAGCCGGGTCCTCGTCCAGAGACCGTGGTTAATTTTTTTTTCTTTTGGGATGAGGTCTCACTATTTTTGCCCGTGGAAGCACAGGCTCACATTACCCCGGGGTACCATGGACTCAAGCAATCCCCAGCCTCAGCTTCCCAGGTAGCTGGGATTACAGGTGCACGCCACCACACCCAAATATTTTTTTTTGGAACTAGGTCTTGCTATGTGCCCCCAGCAGGGGTTAATATTTTACCACCCAGTCACTGGGGGATTCTGTCAAATTGGGTTAATAGAATGGCTTGGATTTCATTTAGGGGAATTGAAGTCTGCCCTCTCTACTCACCCAGGCACCGCACTGCGTCCAGCAGGGGCCCATGTGCAGTAAAGCCTTGAGTAACCACCCTGCTCAGTCACAGCTCTGGATTGACTGGGTTACCCAGCAGGACAGTGGTATTGGCCGAAAGACTTTCATACCCCTTGGTACTGAGAGAGATTTTCTAAATGCTTTTCTGCCACAGCCTTCCTGGTTGACTCAGCGCCACTTGCTGTTGTCCTGGAGAAGCTCCTGCTATTTTGGGGATTGTGGTTCTGCTTGTAGGTCATGGCCATGCAGTCGTGTGGGTGTGGGTTGAGGGGATTTGTGGCAAGCACAAGGGAGTCTATTGGACCAAGACTTCTCTGAGGACGGTGCTTGTCTGGAGTCAACTTTTTGAATAAAGCAGTGCTTGACCATGGGTGTGATTTATTCTGAGTTGCTGCTTTCCCGCACATAGTATTGAGAAGGGGGGTTGGGGACTGAACTGTCACCCCTTCAGGTCATCCTGTGCCAGCAGCAGCCAAGGAACATCTGCTCAGTTTTGACCCCCATGGTCCTTTGAGGGGAGAACATATCCGTGCCCCTGTGGCCCTCAGCATTACCATCTTCCTGCCTTCCCTCCCACCCGAGTGGGGTGGTGGCAGCAAGACTAGGAGGCAGCTAAGGAAGGAATCAGGGAGCTGTGAGAACTGCAGGCCCCGTGCCGTTTAACAGAGGATTCTCTCCTCAGTTGTCAATTACTTAGCAAATGGAGTTCTGCATTAACTGAATTACCTGGTAGGCTGATGGTATTATCAGAAATCCCTCTTGTAACCCTGTTGAGAAAAATTTTCTAAGTGCTTTTTAAAAGTCTTTCCCCTTCAGTGTACCTCTGGCACTTCAGACACTTAAGTGGCAGAAGCTTGGCCACGCCAGCCTCCTGCACACAATCCCTTCCTTCCAGCTCTGCGTGTTTTATTGCTGGGTTTCCTTCATTTTCAGGTCTCTCTCTTTCCCTTTCACTCTTTCAAGCCTTACCTTCATTTTATGGCTGACTGTCTGTTGCCAGGACCACCACCCTCGTTCAGACCTAATGAATATTAGCCTCTGAGGAGAGAAACTAAGTATCTTCTTTAACTATGAAGATTAAGGTTCAGTAAACTAACATTCTTTTATACTTTGGGCACCATAACTTCATGCATGTGTCTCCTTATGTGACTGCCCCTCCAGGAGTGGCTTCATAATCTGTGCTGACACCGTGCCTTGCAAAGGGAAGGCCTCTGATCAGTGTGTGTGGAGTGGGTAAATACCACCTATAGCCTAACATCTGTTTTTATATAATCTTTAGGAAGCTCCTGGAGACTGCACGATGCCATCTCAAGTACTAGTGATTTCCCCACTTCCCATTGCATTCCCTTTTTCTTGAGAAAATGTTCTTCTTCCCCAGTGAGCAGGAATGCCTTGTGGTACTCTTCCCCATGACCCACAGCTGGGGTTTAGCGTCCTGCTAAGGTTGGGGTTCTCTGCTCGAGTGAGGAGGGCTGGGAAGCAGCCATCTCTGGTGTCTGTGGATGTAACTGCCTGGAGCTCAGATGCAAGACTGGGAAGCTGGGGAGGCCTTCCTGTCTGGGCAGCGTGGCTGGCTTAGCCACTTAGAAGCAAGGTGGCTGACGCTTCCGCTGGCTTCAGAACTGCTTCTGGAGGCTTTAGAAAGAAGAGGTGAAAATAGAAATTGTGCCATTTACTTTGCCTTTCATCACTGCAGATCTATATCTATAACGAGAAGATTGTGAACGGGCACCTGCAGCCTAACCTTGTGGACCTCTGTGCCTCCGTCGCGGAGCTGGATGATAAGGTAGTGCCAGGGCAAACCCCAGCAGCACCGGGGGCTGGTACAGGCAGGATTAGCAGCTTGCTGACTTGGCAGAAATGGGCTGCAGAGACAGTCTGCAGAATAAAACGTTAACAGTTCTTCAGGGTTTTATTTAGATAACTTGGGGGTGGTTTTTTGATGATAATTTTATAAAAACCTGTGTGGTGTGTGTTTGTGTGTGTGTGTGTGTATGTGTGTGTGTGTGTGTGTGTGTGTGTAAGTGTGTAAGAATATATATATATGCATCTTCAGAAGGCCCAGCCAGGATTCACTGTGTTTACTTTGAAATCCTGTCAGTTTCCAACTACTCTTCCATCTGCATCTCTCACTGAACAAACTTAGAGCCTTTTTAACAAGAATTTTACAGGTGATTCCTTTTAACAAGAATTACATGGCTTTTCACGCTAATGAGCTTTGAACTTGTAGGGTCTTTAAAGCATCCTTTGTATCCCACCCGTCCTTCCCCTCAACTCTGATCACGATCAGCTTTCTCCTGCTGAGGATAAGGAAGTGTGAAGAGAAAGAGATGAGTGAATGGACTGTGAATGGGTTGGTAGGTTGTCAGGAGAAAATAGAAAAGAACAGAAGGAAACACTCATACAGATTTTTTTTTCAAAGTACATCCAAGTTTATTCTTTTTAAGTAGTAAAATAGAAGGCAGTACAAACAGATCTAAAGTGGAAAAAGTTTAAGTCTTCTTTTCTCTAACTGCTGTTGTCTTCCAAGGATTCTTAACTTTGGGGAATTATTAAGGGTTGCGGGAACACATTCTAAAGACAGATTCGTGCCAGGAGGCTTCTGGGCAGCGGGAGTCCCAGCTGGACGCTGGCGACACAAAGGCGAGAATGCCTGTTCCTCTCCTGGGAGGCTGTCCTGAGAGGCGTCTTTTAAAGAGAAGGCGTGGGACGGAGAATGGTAGGCCATGGTGCACATGGAATGGGCTCAGAGCAGTGGTCCCTGTGGAGGTCAGAACTTTCTTTAGAATAAGCTTTTATGTCAAGCCTGAAGCCTCCTATGACCTTGTAAGGACTAAAAATGACTAAAGTTTAAACTCCTGGAGCTCTGGTTGATTATAAATGTACTCACTCTCTTGAGGGGTGACCTGTGGAGAGTCATTGTTCTCCTTCCTCATAGGTGGTCTTCATTGCGTAGCTGGCATTGTAATTGAACTAAAAACCAGCTCGAGGTGAGGGGTGCTCACTGACGATGGCACTCTGGCAGCTGGCAGGGCAGGGGTGCAGTTTCTGCATTGGGCTGCAGCCAGAGGGACTCAGACAACATCCCCCTCATCCCTCTCCCCCTGCCTGCCTTTGAGGGCAGAGTGCTAGACAGCGCCAGTATCAGCCCCGCAGCAGGGTCACGTGCAGTCTCGCTTGCCTGCAGAACATCGCGGACATGTGGGCCATGGTGAAACAGATGACAGACGTGCTGCTGACGCCGGCCACAGACGCCCTGAAGAGCCGTAGCAGCGTGGATGTGCGCATGGAATTCGTCAGGCAGGCCCTGGGGTACCTGGAACAGAGGTGAGGCCGCGCGGCATGCGTGCTGGCTGTGGGTCCTAAAGCCAGGTGTGCGCATGTGTAAGTCACCCTGGGGCTATGTGCTGAAGCTGGTGTCATTTAAAGGCTGAGCCGGGCTGAGGCGCACTCCTGTTTCCAGAAGCACTCCTGCCACAAGTATGTGGTCTGAGGGAGTACTTAGAGTTTTCTTCTTCTCTTCCTCCACTCTCCCTCCACACAGCAGCCTCATTCTTACTAGCCCCCATCGCCCCCATCTTGTCCAGCCATCATGCCTGATGCGCTTTTGTTCTCTTCTGAACAAAAGTCTTAATTTTCACATCCGCAACATCGCCACCTTCAGACTCCCCTCTTGAGCTTTTATTCGCTTTGTCAATCCCTGCGAGCCCAGGTCCGTCCCAGCTGCTAGTGCCTGGGGTTGTGCCTGGGTTTCTCCTCGCCACCTCATCACTCACTGGACCTGGCCACTTGGGGCAAGGGGGGAGTGACTATGCCCTTGTGTCCTAGCTATTGTCCCCTTTGCTGTAGGCGTGGGCCGTTCGTTCCTCCCTGTGAACACTCCTCCCAGCTCTGAATTGGCCAGCAGGGGCGGTCATGAGTACAGTGGACCCTCTATATTTCAGAGACAGATGAGTGCTGGGCGCTCTGTTGGCTGCAGAGGAGAAAGCCAGGCTGGATGCACTTGCTGCATTGTAGCTCTACTGCCGAGCCTGGGTTGTGGCCAGGGACCTTGCGGTGCGGCTGGCCGTTAGTAGCAGAGCTGCACTCCATTAGGGAGCCGGGTGTATGAACCCCACTTGGTAGAGCACAGGGTTTTTAATGCCAGATACTGTATTCGTTCTATAGTGGCTGCATGGAGTGAATACCGTTAGACATATTAAACTTGAAAAATCTGAAATTGCAATTGGTTTTTTATACCTCCTGGCATAAGCACAAAAGAGGTTATGAAATGTTCCATCAGGCTGCGACCAAATTTTCCTCATGTACATTTTGAGTGTTTATCTGCGGCCTACAGGCCCTCTTTTACGTAGTAGTATTTATTTGCTGCTCAACAGTCGAAGTTTCTCACAGCACATAAAAACCTTCCGGGTTTTTGACATGACTGCTTACGGCCTCTTTTTCCTCCGAGAGCCTGATCGGTAATCCAGAGCCTGACCCCATTGGTGTCAGGCTCTTTCCTTGGGCTTATTGCTGGGGGCCAGCTGGTTTCTTGTCTGTTCTTTCACTCGACTTTTTACAATTATTATGTTCTAGTCATTCCTCTGGCAGAGCCGGAGCTGTTTGGGAGTTTGCTGTCCAATACGGTTTGCAGTGACCGTATTTCCTTCTGTTTCTAGTGGCCCCACTCTGCTGGCATCCTCCTAAAGGACTCACTGTTTTGATAGAAGGAATATTTTAGGATGATTATACTCACTTTTAAAGTAGTTTTAAAACACTGGTTCTCATCCAGTGACGGTGTGTTTATGCATTTGCACACACACTGAATATTTCAGATGTACCAAGTGGCAAGAGTAGACCCCATTGCAAGTGCTTTTTCAGTTTGTAGGACTGAAAATGCTGAGAAAATATAGGGCTAGTCTCTCTGTTCCTCTTCACATCCCAACTTGGAAGCTAGTTCGTGGCCCTGAAAGCACTTCTCTGCTTCTGCAGCCTAGTTGCCGGCCAGCTCTTGGCTTGCACGGTTCACAGTGCCAAGGCCACAGGGAGCAGGCTGGTCCTGGCTGCTGCCCATCTGTGCTCTGACCTCTTCTCCAGCCTCAGACCCAGCCTTGGAGAATCATTATACTTGTTAGTTTAAATTTCGTTTTCATTATAAAAATGGTAAAGGCGGATTCTGTGAGTTTTGAGAGATCAGGAGAAGGCCTGAGGAAAGGGGAGCTGTCTCTTAGACCACATCCAGAGACTGCTGGTACCTTGTTTTGGTTTCCTCCACCCCTTTGTCCCTCCACTTCTGATAGGGGAGTATTTTGTTGGGTGTATTTGTTTATACAGTTAGGTCTAGTTCTCTATGATATGTAGTTCTGTATAGATTGGTTTTTAAATTCTTTATTAATGTCATTTTTGCATCAAACTCCCAGAAAATCTATTTTCTGTACTTTGACAATTCTCTCTCTCTCCCTCCCCCTCTCTCCCTCTCCCTCCCCCTCTGT